>BROE01000008.1:7916012-8050694 GCA_036571765.1 Plecoglossus altivelis | reverse complement strand
CTGGTTAAAAAAAATAGATTCAGCCTACTGCTTCTCTACAGTAAATATACAATATAGATATATATATACATATATATATACTGTATATTTACTGTAGAATATATATATATATATATATATATATATATATTAGTGAAGAGAGATATCATTCATAGACCATATTAGCACTTCTCTGTTCTCTTTCCCCACAACATTCAGCAAGTGTGCACCTCTATGGATGAGCCAAGTCATTAAACAGATGGTTAGAATCCCACTGTATTCTTCACATAATTCTAAGGGCTGTAGCCTATGATGATAAATTAAACAAGCCATAGAGGTTGTATTTTTCCCACCCGTAGCCTGTTGAGCATTAAAACAAGTGCACTCCGGCTCTGCGTTCATTATTCTGGCCTAGGAGGGAGTATTATGTCTTGTAAGCGCAGACGCTGAGAGCTGACACGGGCAAGCTCCGGAGCCCGACAGCCTTACAATCTCTGCTTCAGGCACAGTCACTCAGGAGGGAGTGAGCCTGTCTGGCTGGCAACGCTGACACCAAGGGCTACGGTGGGGCCAAATGAGTAGAGACATAAAGAATCACATGATCTGTATGCGTTCTTCCAATCCAACGATCATATTTACATATGCTTAATGCAGTCGAATGCTGAACCCCACGACCACCACAACCAAACAGCCAAAACGAATGGGACAAAACAACTCAAATTTCATTTGGAGTATGGTTGCTTTGTGTAATTTCAGTGACCGTTTATGAGAACAGTTTATGAGAGGTTTCAGATCTAGAGGATTTGTCATGTAAGAAATCATGGGTCTTCATTACAGAAAAAAGAAATATACCGAAAAACACAACTGGAGTACGTTTCCATGGAGGATATGCGAGGTGTTTCAAATCTCATCAGTCTTGTTCACACTAGCGTCCGATGCAGGCCCACAAATATTTTCTTAATCATACTGCAACAAAGTGCTATAGCTTATGTGACCCAGACTGTGACACTCTAAAGTGACGTCTACGACATAGGATAGCGATTCTAAATGATGGACAGGTTGTAACAACAAACGATTTGTCCAGATTAATCTGAGACAGCAACTACACAGGCTTGACCGTATTTATACATTTACGCTACAGCTTTCATTAGACAACTATGTTGAGCAATTATTCTCTAAACAATAGTGGAATTCTGTATATGGCATTCGAATGTCGCCTTATCAATCAGATGCGCGCTTCACTCAATCTACAGTAGCCCACATGAGAGACATTACGCGCGCCTATCACATTATTTCGATAGAAACAGTCGACTACTGTAGGCTACTGTAGTAACAGGCTAGAACTCCGGCAAGCACAGAGCTCGTGTGATTTTAGGTCCTCAGACCCATTACGCAAAATGAGCCATAAATAAACTCGCAGGCTGCTGTATACATTATTGATTCGATTGTGACTGTTTCTTTATAATAATGTGCACTTCGGACTTTCAATGAATTCAATTCTGGACACAAGGACTAGCTCAAGCACTATAAAGGAGGCTGTTAACCGATTACGTGACTTGGAAATCGGCATATTACATTATATTTAACGACAATTGTCAACTACTTGGCAAAATTGTGTCGTGAAAAAAAAACACAAAATTGTATAAATGAAACATATTCTACTCTTTACATCTCCCCAGTTAACTGCTTTTCCACTCACCTTTCACAAACTGCGGGACAGCGGCGCTCAGAAAGAGAACGATGGAACAGAGTACGGGTCCCATCCTCTCTCAAACACCAGGTCTCACTTCCAAGGTTATTATATGTGGGATATCACGAAGCAAAAAACGCAAGTTTTCCCCTTGTTCTCTCACGGAGCAGCAGCCAAGTATCTCGGAGATGGTGTTATCTCCTCCTTGATTGGCGTCAGTGAAGTCCTTTTATTTTCCAGTGAGAAAGTAATAAACGGTCCGGCAATACCTGTGATGCCTTGTGTAGAAACAAGTGCCAGTGTCAGTCCTCGCCGCTGTTTCGCCTTCTTACCGCAGTGGTGCGCGATGCAAGAGCGGAGAGAATGTGCGTGCGTGCTGGTCCCAGGCAGACGGTCTCACCGAGTGTGCGCGTGTGTCAGAAAGAGAGGGAGAGAGAGAGAACGATAGAGGGGGCGGGAGAGAGAGGGAGTGTGTGTGTATGTGTACAAACAGTGGCGAGTGAAAAGGATGGGGCGCTGCCTCACTGATAGATAAAACCATGCTCCTCCTTGCACGTGTTGCTACTGCCAACACAAGTAGCACAAAATCCAGAGGGTATTATATTATCAGAGTCTCTTCTCCACCTTGGCTGTGATTTCTTCATGCTGGCCTCTTTGATTTCTGGCCAGAGAGATTTGGCACCACTAATCAAATACATCATCCATAGATAGTTCCTAAATCTCATCACCCAAAATGGATCCCTATGGCATTTCCGCTGACCTCTGTTTCAGTGATGGATATGACAAGGTTTTGCTCCGGTGACTGTACTCACTAGATCTGTATGTGTAGTTGTTTCGTACCAGGTGTACATGACCTTGAAGCTTGTCAATCAAAAAATGTTGGTTCAAAGCAGCCCACGTGCATCTGAATGAAATTGTGACCCTTGTTTGTACATTGTTCTGTGTCGTACGAGACGAGTGTAGATTTTCAGGGTTGTAGATTAATCTGACATTTAGCTGACCGCTGCTGACCACAAGCGTCAATGATGATCGCAGCAAATGGTGTGCTGATCAATAACTTGCACATATTTGTATCTTATCTATATTCTTATTACATAATTCAGCCCATGGTCATGGCCTCTCTTTATCACCAACTGTGGCCCAAAGGAGGGGATCTCTCACTGACTTGCTCCTCTCAAGGTTTCTTAAATTCTTCTCCCAGAGTATTCCTGTGAGTTTTACCTTGTCTTCTTTGAAGGTTTATGTTGGTTCAGGTGCAGTTCTATGGCCTTATGTGAAATCCTTAGGGACATTGCATGTGAAATGGGCTATACAGAAGAACACATACATATAGCTAAGATACTAAACAAGCTGACATATACAGTACAGCGATCAATCTCTTTGCAGAGTTTTCCATCCGGTAGCACACCCTCAAGTCTGTACGAGTAGACAGCCACAAAATAACAGAATCCACGGCAAAAAAAAACAAGAGCTGATGTCATCGTTGAGACTAGATACTGTAGGTCTCTGGTGACCTTGAGCGGTTTTTTGGAAGTGAGCCGGTATCTTGAGGCCTAGAGCTGATACAGACCTACCGAATGCACTTGGTCAAGACGTACAATAAATCACCCAGACCCTTACTACCTGAGAGCCCCTTCCTGAGAGCCATACCTCTGTATTATTAAAGACCACACTTCTGTCCATTGTTCAGGGCTTTCAGCTTCCCCCTTCTCCGGTCCATTCTTTCTTTGTTTTCTCTCTCTCAAGTCGAATCATTGCCCTGCACACCATTTTGAAGATGGTTACAGAAGAATACGCTAAAAAAAAGTTTGAGGGATTATATTTCCCTCCCAGATACCACAATGTGCTGGACATGACTTTGTCCTGGATTGGACCTGCTTGTATGAAGGTGAAACACTTAGGAAGGCAGAGTGAGCATTGCTTGTTCCCTCTCCTGTGACCTTGTGTCCTCTGGAGCAGATGAGAGGTTCAGCTCAGACCACTGAGTCTTCCCTCAGCTCACCATCTATTCTCATTAGGACAACCGAGACCAATTTAGGATGAGCAACCAGCTGGAAAACAGAGTGACCTTCCTTGGGATGTCCAGAGCATCGCTGATTATTGTCACACTCCAAATACTTTTTTGGGGAGAGGGGGTATCCATACCCCTTTTAACCATGTGAATTTGCTGCCAGTTGTAACAGGAACAGTTGGGGTTTGAGTCTTTTGACTCTATTGGAAGTTAAATGAGGTCAAGGATATGAGAATTCAGATTGCGGATGTGGGTTATAGAAGGATTCTTTGAAATGCCCTGAGCTTTCTCTCAGAAAACCCAAATGTAGAAAGGTTAACTTCTCTTTATGAATTAAGGAAGGGCTTGGGTATCCATGGTCCTCTTCCACCTCTCCCTCTCTCTCGCCCTCTCTCTTCCATCCCCCATGGCTCTGGGTCTTACACTCTCCTTACCAGGAGAGGCCTCCCCTTTTTCCCAGTGCCCCATTCTTCCTTCCTCACATTCACCACCCAAGACTGTCTAACAAAGACCTTGCGCAGAGTGAAAGAGGAAAGAAGGAAACATAATAGGCGTCAGAGTAAGAGAACAGGCCGGGAAGGAAGAGCAGAGCAGAGCAAGAGAAGGAGTGGGATGGAGAGAGAGAGAGAGAGAGAGAGAGAGAGAGAGAGAGAGAGGTGGAGCCAGTGACAGATTGAAGGAGGACATGGCATGTGCCGGACCAAATTGGGGACTCTTGGAGCTCAGACAGTGAATTAATTCTAAAGAGATTATTGCATTGTGTCTTAATTTCTCTCCTCCCCCCACGCTAAGACTGACAGAGCAGGTTTGGTTTCCTAAGTCTGGTGTCCCTGTCTCTGCATTCTCTCTGCATTCTCTCTGCCAGCAGTCCTAGACCTTTCATTCTCATGGCTTCAAATCAAGTCCATGCTGTCTGGTTATTTCGTTTGCCCTCGTCATGGCACAAGCGCTAACTGACTCTGAAATAAAACGGAGAGATCGCGAAGGTAGTGGTGTGAATGTACAGTACACCTAGTTAAAGGAAATGCAGCTGAATGTACTTTGGAGCTGAAATGAAAGAGACAAGGTGCAGCCAAGTTTTCTTCAGTCAACTGTGCAGCAGGTCCGGTAGGTCAGGATATGGACACTAAAAGAGGCCTTTTATATCGGAGGAATGAATAGCCTGAGGAGCAGTGCCTGTCTGAACTGCGGGGACTCCTAGCGTACGTGTTGCTGTGAGGAACATTTTCCGTACCTCGCCACTGTGTGACGATAATGGGGGCAGTCTGCCACGGCACACCATTGCCCATCTGTTTCCACTGTGTCCACAGCCAAGAGAGAGAGTGAGAGAGAGAAAATTGGCGGCCACTGTTAGCCCGCAGCCTGACTGACCAGAACCCTAAAACCCCTATTTACAATTTCAAATAGTAGAAGGTACAGTACTTAGTTATATAAGGGACTTCATTGATCTCCAAGGGGAAAATGTGGTTCGAAAGGATTTCTGTCTGAATTGGCTGAGGAAACTTTGGTTAAGTTTGGTTGAGGGAAGATTGGAATGTTTTCGTCTGTAAATTTGTATAAACGCATAACAGCCTTGCCCTATGCATTTAATTGTGTACCTTATGATACCTATTATCACATTATTAGTTTACAGTAATAGAAACACCATCTCCACAAATTTAATTTCCCCTTTCTGTACAATACTGTACAGTAAATCAAGCTGTAATTGTATTTATAGTACAAGAATATTTATATTGTACAAAAACATTTAAATCTGGGATTGTCTAAAATTTTCATGCAACTGCAACCCTTTAAGAGAAAATTATACTGAAGCAAACCAGTGGTATGCCATCCACAAAAAAAATAGGAACTCACCAGTACTTAGTGTCCTACTGTTAAATTTGGCTTGTGAGTGTATGTACTCATGAGAGGAAACCTGCTCATAGAGAAGACTTTGTTGTGTATAATCATTATGTCCACGAAAGTCGTCTCATCACAATGGTTGCTGATTCGTCAAACAATTCCCCTTTTTGCTATTTTTAGGTTGTCTGTAGAATGTCATTATCTCACAGCATCTTGACATGAACCCATGCAACTGTGCCAACGCTTCAAGAAAAACTTTTAGTTTCCCCAAGAGTTACACAATAATCAGACGTGGGCATCAACCAAGAACATCAACAAAATAGTTTTTATTATTATTATTTGGGTCTGAAGCTGGGCAAGCCTCCAGTTCCTTCGAACATAGAAGTCCCTCTGTGAAGATCTGCTGTTGGGGTGGCCCGCCAAACCTCTGACAGGCTTTGTTTACAATTTGGTCTGTTGTTGCTCACTTATTGATGTTTTGTTCATGTTTTACATCCAGAAGATCCATTTCGGTTTTCCCTGTTTTGATTGCTGTATTTAATTGTTTTTTTCTGCGGTCACCTTGGCATGTGGTTTGCTGAGATGAAGAGTCAGACCTTCATGCAACCTGGTCCTAGCCCCTGCCTCTTTTTGAAGGCCTCTGCAACTTATTGTCTACATCACAAGGCCATATATCAACAGCGGGGAATGGGTTAGGAGGACTATATTTTTCTTAGCACAAAGATCAATATGCCGTGCACTCGCATGAGACAGCAAGATTTACAGCACAACTCGGACGTGATAACAATGCCGCCCCCCCCCACCCCCCACCCCCCCGTCCTCTACCACTCTGATGATCATCAATGACGTGAAAGGGAACAAGATCCGCCATCTTCAGACAAGGTCATCAATTCAGCCTACCGCAAGCAAAATGCCACCATTGTAATGTACAGCATGGAACCGCACGACTGTGATTCGAAACAGAGCGAGGACCTTACTCTTTCTGTGCATTTCAATCAGTAGAGAGTCTGAATGATTTGCATGGCATGACAAGCTGTGTGCTTAGAATCCCTTTCTTCATATATTTCACGTTAGGTAAATCAACAAACATCAAAGTAGATGGTTTCAAGTCTGTGATCAGGGAGAAGGAAAAGGACTGGTGAGGAGCTGTGACTCAGAGCTGTCAAACATGATGAAGACTCAAACGAAGTACACATTCCTTTTACTTAATGTGTCTGACTATTTTTTGACAATGCAATTCTTCATTACCATACTTACTTCCTCAAATAAGCTCCAGTTAGGTGTCTATATATCATATATATTGCAACAATATGAATCTAAACAGCTTTTAGTGGAAATTTCTACAGAAAGCCTGAAAGTACCTTCAAAGCAAGGTTCCGGAATAATGAAATGATAGAGTTTGGCTAGTTTCCTACCTACCATAATACCACCAAACATAAGATTCTAAGTTACACTTTTAGAACTACCTTTGCCTAGACAAGCCTTTATACATAAAAGCGGTGCCAAAAGCACACTGAGAAGGACTTGAGTCAGACATTAGCCATTGATTTGGTATTTCCTCATAGTTTCAACATCTGTTTGAGGCATAGTGCACACAAACTTTTTTCTCACAATATGGACCTGGCAATGAACCCAGGTTCTCCCTGCCTGAGTAAATCTAATGAGTTTCTATGCCTTCTTTTGATGGTAAAGCAAAGCCACTCTGTGTTTGTTTTGTTATGTGTGACACTCCAACATCTAACGTTCACAATTGCATGCATCACAATGCAGCCTCCAAAAATAGATACAGTATCACTCTGACATTTGTAAAGGCTGTTGATATACAAGGAAAAGTGATGTGGCATTGACATTGAACTGCCTGTAAAGAAGAACTGTGTGTTGGTGTTATGTTTGTGAGTGTGTGTGGGTCACTATATGTGAAAGAGGGTGTGTGTGTGTGTGTGTGTGTGTGTGTGTGTGTGTGTGTGTGTGTGTTCACACGTCGGCTTACATTATGTGAAGCGTTTGTTTTCATTCGATGGTCCCAAGTTTACGTATCAATCTGCAATCTTCATATCTCTGCTGCTTTCACTGTTGTCAGAGTGTCTCAACCATTCTTATTCAAAATCTCTTTTTTTTCTCGGAAGTGTAGCTGAATCGAAAACACTCCTTCCATTTAGAGGTAATGGCCCTAAAGCTCTATTTTGAAGCAAATGAAGGGATTACCTGGGCTTGGTTCGCGTGGAACTAAAAGGAGACATGAATCTACAATGATCTCCTAGACCTGTGCCTGCTTGTGTGAGCAAACATTGCTGTGCCCGCACAGCACTTTTTCGAGAGCTAAGAGCTATAATGAAGTATGTGATACCCAGTCAGACATAAATGACGAGCAGGTTACTGGGAAAGAGATGAGAGGAAGCAGAAGGAAATAGACAAACCTTAGAAATAGATGAGGGTTAAATGAGGTTAGATATGTCAAACAATGGCAATTGTTTCAGTGTGTCTGTTGAGCTCGACAATTTACTGGAGTGAAAATGCTTCCTGAAAGCAGATCAGTCCGTTTTTAAAGTTTCCGTTGAACAAAGACGTTTTGACTGACCGAAGGACTTTTTCAAGCATCTTGTTTTGTTAGACAACTCAATACCGCCATGTCTCAGTGAACTGGAGATGTATTGCTTAAACCTGCACTGACAGGAAACAGCGTTTTATACAAACTCACAACATTGAGAGAATCGATGGTTAAAAGTGGGCTCAAGAGAATACTACCAATTTCTAAGATGATCTCCCTACTTACTGCTTTTTTTTCTTTTTTACTCTCATACAGGGTGAAAAAGAGTAAAAATAAAGTAAATGCTGGAGATATATCATTGCATCAATGTTGACTTAACTTGGCAAAACTATGATATCATCAATAAATGAGGCTGAGTTCAAATGAACGCTGACATGGCAGACTCATTGGCCTCTGGGTGTGGATCAATTTATTGACCTCTGTAGTGGGTGCTGTCCAGGTTCTAGTGCTGACTTGCCATCGTTCTCTGCAGGGTTCCGTTGCAGGGTTCCATAGCCATACTGCAGTGTAATATGATAGCTGTCATGGAATGTTTGCACCCATTCTTGCCCATCCAGGCATAAAACATTGATGTTTATGCACCCAAGTGGAATATGTAAATAATTCAGCGGTTTTGCAGGGCGATTGTTTTGGTCGAGGATGTCTCTGGCAATGAGAAAGTCTGTCAGCTATGGGCAACGAGAGGATTTTCAATTTCCCATTGCTTCTGTGTAAAGCACCACACTTGACATTTTTCCATTCCAATTTAAAGGACATCTTTGAGGAGTGTAAGCCTCAGAAAAGCTCCCTCTTTTCCTCCCCTTCATTTTATTTTTCTTCCCCTCATTGATTTGGAAAACAGCAGTAGCACGGTAGAGACTGCAGGGTAATTAGTGCCTTTGCTTGTGGAACAGAAGATGGAGCTGTGGAAATGCGTTCCCTTTATCGATAAGAAGATTTAAGCCTGGTTTGAAGCTTTCCAGAATGCAAAACTCCTGCACAAGGACCACTTAGAATGGATTCAGTTGAGGTTCAGTTGAGTTCAGCCATCCTCACTGAAACAAGGGAATGAACTGTCCCTAGTTATATGCTACCAATAATCTTCTCAACGGTGTCCCCCAAAAAATCATTTCCATTTCTGTTTACCACTGCACTTTTTCATATATATTTATATATACAACAATTCTCCACCACCAAAGATACGCCATGAGCCTAAGGCGTGTTGTTGAACAGAGAGGCCAATTTTCGATTCTGATTCAAGGAAAAAGCGACCATATCCCACGTCAAACTGGTACACTGGGCTGTATTACAAGAACAATGGGATTTGGATTGAGCCTATCAGTAGCATGCGTCTTGAAAAAAAGCATCTCGTTACACTGCTCACAAATCACCGTGACCTATTGTAAAATATTAACATTCTGTCCCTGTCTCAGACCTCTGTAGACCTCTGGTCTACCTCAGAGGTTACAGTTACGAGTGGTATAACAAAAAGTAACCATTGCATTGAATGGTATTGAGCCTGTGGCGCAAAGTCCTTCTGCCCCCAACTCTCCAATTATTTCCGATGGAAGCGTAATAATAATTATTGTTATGACAAACAATAATTACAAATCCCTGAGTTAAAAATATGGTTAATGCGCATTTCAATTACAAAAGTCACAGCACTCTTAATTGCGTTTAATTCGGTGGAAAACAGCACATGTCCTATTCAAGTGTGATGAAGTGGTTGTGGCGTGTCTGCCTCCCACACTATGCAGATGCTGTGTTGTGTGTTTGACATGGGGTTACAGTACACCAGGATACACCACCGGATAAGTGGCAGGCAGAAAGAAAGAACTCTCTGGTCCCAATCTGCTCAGTCATCGTCGATATTCACCAAGCACTCACAAGTAAACATTCACATTTTGCACAAGTTATCGTTCAATAAGGCAATCTGCCAGCCAAACTGTGCGTCCCTGCAACCTGAGCAGGTAAGAGTTAGAGTTATCTCATACCACGCACCACCCACGTCCATCACCATAGCAACCAGAAACCTTGGGGATGAGGTGTGTGGGGGTGTGGGGGAGGGAGCGGGCAGGTGGGGGGTGGGGGGGGGGGAATGAAGTAAACAGACAAACAAATGCAGATGAATAGTTTTGCTCTGCATCTTTGCCAGTTAATTGCACATTTGTGCTTCTTAATCCTCCATATGGTTTCTATTTATGCTTCATATATTTACATGCAAAATGAGATACAGTGAAGTCATTTATGAAAGACACACTCATGCACACAGGCACGTGCTAGTACCCCACAAATACTTTTGTGCTGAAATTATGTTGGTACTTTAGAAACAAAATGCTTTATTGATTAGGCATGCAGGGGTATTTGTAGAATGACTTTATATGGATCTTATCTTAATAGTCTACCAAACACAAATTGGGTTTAGGTTACTGAAGAAGTAGTCAGTCATGAAATAATATCTGCCACTTGTTCGACAGCCTCTGCCGACCTTCACACGAATGGTAAATGGATCCTTCATCTCAAAATTGATTTTTGTCTTTATGTACAATAACCACGTATGGTAACATGTTTTTCTTCAAGAAATAAATGAGTATTGAGGTATTCAGTGGAAGCTTGCCTTAGGCGTTAGTACTATCTCTACCTAAAGTGCCATACATTTTCTATTTAACCATAGTTGAACATAGCTAGAGAGAGAGAGATTTTTTTTCAAACATAATGAGAGCAATTGTAAAAGGAAAATGTATTCATGGCTACAAATAGACTTCAAAGGGCTTGCTTGAATAAGGTGTTTGTCCAGTTCATAAGGTCAGACAACCCCAGTACACAATAATGGCAAGAAATGTAATTTGCTTTGATAACCATTTGGAGCAAACATTAACAATCCAGTGGGTCAGGGGTCAAACTTAATTGGTTCCATGAAAGAAGTGTTACTATAATGCCTTATGTATGTCATGACTTGTATTGTCTCATTCTGAATAAAAACACATTCAGTACTAATGCCCGTCCAATGTACTGCTCTCTTGACCTGTGGCTTGTAATTGCCCTAGTTCCTGATCTGATCTGCTTTACTGTGGTGTGCTTATATTCTTTGTGACACTTTAAACCCTCACCTCATCCCTTTCTCTCTCCTTTTGTTCTTCCTCTTCTCTACCTGCTTTGTTGTCTCTCTTCATCTCCCCTCTCACACAATTTCTCTTTCCCTTTGTTCCTTTCTCCCTCCCTCCCTCTCTTTCTCTTTCTTTTCTGCTCCCCCCCTCCCTCACACCGTACTCAACAGCCTCTCTTTATCTCCCCACAGACATCTATCATGCCCCCGGACACTGAAGGGACAGAGGGTTTTCCTCCTGCTTTCCACTGTGTGAATTTTTGTTCCGGAGCGTTCCTCATTGTTCCTAAGTGTTGCCACCCAGGAGAGCTGTCCTCGTCTCAGATGTGAGACTGAGTGAACGCAAACATCCCCAGACTGACAGCGGCTTGTGTCACATACCGTCCTACTATCAACGTGTGGGCTTTGAAATTCGAGACAGTCTTCTTGTTTGGAAGAAAGGTTAACATGAAGGCGTGATTAATAGGTAGACGGAAAACTAGTCCCTGGCTCCTGTGTCTTAATGTGTGTACGCTTTTGAAACATATTGGGATCCAATGGGAGCGCCATCACTAGGTGACTTTTGTGTTTTGTCATACAGCTATCATAGCCTAATTCGATAATAAGCAGTTTGTGAATGTAATATTCTAAATCTGTTAACGTGGTTTAGTTGCTTTGGCTTTTTCACTTTGGCATTTCAATACCATTCCTTTGACTTGTGGATAATTGCAATTGTATAGACGACCCCAGCTCATCAAAGGTATACTGTATTTCACTTCAGTCAATAGAGTAGAGAATATTGGATATTTCTCCAGCGGAGGAATGTATTATTTTACAAAGATCAACTCCGATGGGACATACATAACGGTGGGGTTATGAAACAAATGTTGAAAAATGCTTAACTCTATCTGATTATTCATGAAGAGTCCTAAACAAACTTGTTAAGCAACTACCCCACTGCAATCACTTTTGCATAAAGACAGAGAGAGAAAGAGAGAGAGAGAGAGAGTGGGAGAGATGGAGAGAGAGGGAGAGAGATAAACTCAAATAGCTATGTAATAGCTTTACTATTATTTTATTTTATATGAGCCCAAGAGGCGTCTACTTTCAATTCCCTCTCCTTTTCTACAGTTCCACCATGATTATTTATGTTTTCTACGTTTTTCTATGCCCCACTACAGGTGAATGTCAGTCTGGTGCCTTGCAGACTAGCCAAGCAGTCTATATTCATGACCTTCCCTTCCAGAGGAGAATATATGGATGTGAAAATATACCGCCCCCTCCTAGCCAGCCCTGTATTGAATATCACAACTAAACTAACTGACCCTTTGAGCAACCCAGGCCTTTGAACTAACTGATGGATTCCGTCACCAGGGCCAGCGGTGTGTGATTCACCCTGCGTATAAGGTCCAGGTTATATCAATATTAAACAGCACACCTTCCAGTAGGTTTCCCACGATTTCCTTAACAAAATCAAAACGGCTATGGACTGCAATGCAAACACATCCTTATGATTATGCCTTTCTGTCAGTGTTGAAGTCATTGACTAGACACCATCTAACTGTTGGAATCCTCCCCCTCCCCCCGCCTCCCCCCGATACTGTAAACTTCAACGCAGCTCTTCAAGACGCAGGCACAATCCACAGAACAAATCCAATTCTCCAGCATTGAGTAACCCTTCCTGCTCTGATTGCTGTCTTTTGTCTTTGTTCTCGACTCCCACGCCTCTCCTGCTTCTGGGAAAACACGTGAACACCAGCGGTGGGTGCCAACGGCTCTGCTGAGTGTGTGTGTGTGTGTGTGTGTGTGTGTGTGTGTGTGAGTGTGTGTGTGTGTGTGTGTGTGTGCGTGTATGTGAGGATAATTCCCAAATGTTCAGATGGTACAATTTGCTGCAGTAGAAAGAAATCTTCCATTAGCAATAGTAAAGAGTTGTAAAAAGCCAGTAAAAAACAACAATCCATTATGTATAGTTAAGAATGCATTAACAAAGAGTCAAGTATGCTCACAAATTCCACATCAACCAAGTTAACTTTGCATACTTTAAGTGTTTCTTATGTAGACTGAAAATGGAGTATGTACATTTACTGTAGGGTCTGCAACTTTGTGTTTGTTTGTCTGTGTGGGTGTGTGCCTATATGAGTTTACGTTAAAGATACGTGTTGGTGTGTCTTTGTGTGTTTGTTGGAATGTGTGTCCTTGTCACAGCTTAAAGAGTTTAAAAAATTTCAAAACATCTGGAGGCAACAGGAAAATAAACAAGGAAATGTGATTTGCTGCAGTGATTTGGGATCTGTAGTTCTTAAAAACAGTCTCCAGGGACTCTACATGTGCCTGGGGTGCTTATGAAATACCCACTTCAGCCCTGAAGACATTAGTTCAGAAGAGTCATCTCCCCAGCAGTTGGTCCTGCTCCTGGGTATTTCATCTCAGTCCACTTCATAGCCCAAAGGGGTATTGTTTTCAACGATCCCTTACTGCAGCCATGCAACAGCAACAGCTTTCTCTTTTACGATACATGGAAACTCTGCTGCTGTGGAGAGAGAATTGAAGTTGTTGGGGATTGTTTGGGCCGGGGTGAGGTGGGAGGGGGATTGGTGGATACTAATGCTACAAATAATAACTTGGCATACTGTTGTGTGTGTGTGTGTGTGTGTGTGTGTGTGTGTGTGTGTGCGTGTATGTGAGGATAATTCCCAAATGTTCAGATGGTACAATTTGCTGCAATAGAAAGAAATCTTCCATTAGCAATGGTAAAGAGTTGTAAAAAGCCAGTAAAAACAACAATCCATTATGTATAGTTAAGAATGCATAACCCTAACCCTAACAAAGAGTCAAGTATGCTCACAAATTCCACATCAACCAAGTTAACTTTGCATACTTTAAGTGTTTCTTATGTAGACTGAAAATGGAGTATGTACATTTACTGTAGGGTCTGCAACTTTGTGTTTGTTTGTCTGTGTGCCTATATGAGTTTACGTTAAAGATACGTGTTGGTGTGTCTTTGTGTGTTTGTTGGAATGTGTGTCCTTGTCACAGCTTAAAGAGTTTAAAAATTTTCAAAACATCTGGAGGCAACAGGAAAATAAACAAGGAAATGTGATTTGCTGCAGTGATTTGGGATCTGTAGTTCTTAAAAACAGTCTCCAGGGACTCTACATGTGCCTGGGGTGCTTATGAAATACCCACTTCAGCCCTGAAGACATTAGTTCAGAAGAGTCATCTCCCCAGCAGTTGGTCCTGCTCCTGGGTATTTCATCTCAGTCCACTTCATAGCCCAAAGGGGTATTGTTTTCAACGATCCCTTACTGCAGCCATGCAACAGCAACAGCTTTCTCTTTTACGATACATGGAAACTCTGCTGCTGTGGAGAGAGAATTGAAGTTGTTGGGGATTGTTTGGGCCGGGGTGAGGTGGGAGGGGGATTGGTGGATACTAATGCTACAAATAATAACTTGGCATACTGTAGTTTAAATAAATAATGTCTGAATAATCGCTCACGTACCAGAAACCTAGCCTCGCCTGTTACATTTCCAACCCTAAAAACACATGTTTTCTGTATGATCTAGCACATCACGTCGATCGAAAGTGCTGAGAGGGGGAAACCTCCCCTCCGCAAACTGGGCACACTCTCCTCTCCTTTCAGTTTACTTCTACACTCGATCTGAATGCAATATTTACTCAAGACACGGGCTCCCTCTACTCAGACAACAAGCTCATACCCATAGATATTTACATGAGCTTCATGTTCCCCTTTCATATCCGATTTGCTTTTGATTAATACAACCGAACCCTAAAGAGAAGGCAGACGCATTGAGTTGTCTTCAATGATGAATGGGGGCGATGTAACGACAATGTTGGGGATATGTAAATGTGTAGGTTCCGCGTTGTGACATTCCCTGAAGAGGAGAATCTATATTATAGATGAAAAGGAGGTGGGGAACAATATGAAGAAGACCCTGCCGAGTTTCAACCTGTGCAAGCTTGGGAATGAAATCTCCAATCACTGCAGCTGGTGGTTCTATCAAAGCAAGATGCAAATAAATCAAACTCGGTGTTTTGGTACGTATGTCGGAGGTAGTGAGGCGTCACACTGTCCTAAATGGGAGTATTTGCATATGACAACGATTTACCTTAGCTTCTCGATTCAGCACTGTTTCGGAGAGGGGCATGTCTTTTCAGCAGTTTGGCAAAAGGGTCCAAAAAGTGCACTATTAATACTCGAAGGATGGCCTTTACGCAGTAGATGAGCTATTTCTTCAGACTGTATACTGTAGCGCTCTACATTCGCCGTTCACAAAAGTGGTGAAGGTTCAAAGCATCTTGCAGATAATGTTTTCTTATATTACAAGGATTGTATGGATGATTAGTATTCCAGTACATACTTGGTTATCAGTAGACGGTGTGCCTGATTTCCCTGGTTAATTCCAATATAATCCATATTCTGAATATTGCATACTGTAAAGGAATCACATAAGAAGGACGTGGAAAACACGCGTCTATGAAATCTTAACAAAGCCTGCACTGCGTGTTCATTATAGAGAAGACTTACAAGGCCGTCAGGTTAGGTCAAAACAACATTTTCACAGCTTGATGTTCCGGACCAGGCCTAATTAACCAAACAGCATGTTGCAGATCAACATTTCTATAAAAAGCGAACCTTTTCCAGATTACCTTATGGTCTATAAAACAGACCCGTTTCACAACCACTGTCCAATATCGTCAGTCCTGTTATGCTGTAATCACTGTAAAGAACACATAGGATATCGATAACCCGGTCGGGAGTAATCCTGGCAACACTGGCCCATCAACCGAGAAAGGAGCACTGGCATGTTTGTAGCTCGACCTGCCACCTGAGGGGCTTTGACTCAAACAGCATCACCTCCCTCCCCCCACAAACAAGAGCTCCAAGCCCTCACATGACCAGAGGAAAGCCATGGAGTTGTCGATTCCTTAAGGTGTGTTTCCTGATATTCATTGCCATTCAACCAGGAGGAGGCCTGAGTAGAGGGACTGAATTTATGAGTCTCCAACGGACCAGCAAAACCAGATTGTTGATTAACTTTATGTGTGTATTGGGAGGAGGCCACACAAATGAATCAGATTATGGTGAAGGGCAATTTGTCTTTTATTGAACTACCAGGTGTAAGACCTGGGTATTTGGAAGGGGACTGGATATCTTCTGTAACAGGATCCATTCAGCAAATACATGCATTTTTTGGTGTCCACACCAATACACCCGGTTTAAAAAAATACATCAAATAATGCAGTTCTATTTGGATTAAAATACCTCAGCACTGGTCTCAAGAGTCATCCTCTTCCACGGCGAAGAACACGTGTGAGAGGGGTTTTCTCTTTTTTCTTCGTTGCAAGCATCAAACAAGGCTTTTCAGCGTGGAAGGCTGTGAAATGGTTTGTTCGACCCGGACCTTTCCTTCTGGGTAATCCCCAGACAGAGAAGGCTGCTTGACTCTCTCTCATCCAGATGATAACAGATTGATCATGTTGATGGCAGGTCTCTGCCTTCCTGGAGAGAACCTATACTGGCGAACATCTGCCACGCTGCTAGGAAACACAGAGGAAACTTCTTCTCTTGGTGGAGCACAGAAACACCAAAACAGCCCAAATAGAATGTTCTAGAGCAGCGGGTTTGAAGACGTACCAGTGGAGGATGAAGGAGAGGGCAGACATACACGCTTCAGCCCTGTGGAAGTGAAAGCCGGTTATGATGCGTGCCTGTTTGTTCGCTCATGACTTATTCATACACGTTCCTGGGCTTTACATGCCGAGGGCGTTTTGGTTTCGCTGTAACTCCAGGCAGGTGCTGAGGCACACGTCAGTCACTGAGATAGGGGGATCAACTTAAAACTCCTATCTTACCCACCAAAAAGAGATGCACCTGAAGTATCTAACTTTTGCTTTGGGGAAGTTTCATATCTCAAATGGTGCTCCTGTGTGTGTACAACAGTACAGCCATCCCAGTGTATCCCTGTATCCATGCTCATCCAAGGCATTAACCTCTAAAAGGAAAAACCTCCACGTGAACCAAAAGTGATCTCAATTACCTTAGAAGAAGAGGGATCGTAATTAATTTGCTGGCTTGCCTTGCTCTGTAGAAGCTCAGTCAAAGTTCAGAATGGCTGCTCACTGCACTGTAGTCGTTTTCACAGGAAAATGTTTTTAAAGTCAAAACATGTGAGCATTCTCTGTTGACCCTTTGAGAAAAATCTGTCTTGTCTCACATTTTTCATGTTTCACTGGAAACGCATACAAATCCTCTCAAAATACTTTATCAGTCTATTTACAGGCAATGTACGCCCATTACAATAATACTGATATTCGGTCAGACACACAGTGTTTCCATAGGAAGCAGTGATCAGTGATATCATTTGAAGGAAATTGAAAGTCTGCGCCTCAACTGTCTGACAAATTACATAGGGTTAAATTAGATAAATATTAGATATGTATATCTTTTTATGACACAAATAGAAGAGAAGTCAGCATACAGAACAAAGAAACAAAAATGCTATAACCCCTTCACATGTGAAAGCCTAATTAATTTTCAATTACTTTCAATTTTCTATGTGATTTGAATGGGGGTTAAGCCAAGTATTCAAATGGCTACCCTCTGAGTAATCTGTTCATTGGAACCAGAGGCTTTCTGTAAAATGGGATATTAGGTCTGTGGCCTGAGTATCGAAGCACCAAGGAGCCGCAAAGAGAATGATGCACGTGGCCATTTTGATTGCTGTGCCACCACAAGATTACATTACCGTTCATTTGTTTTTCATAAAGAATGCAACCCTCCCACACTAAAAGGAAATGTCATCTTTAGTTTTGGATAATCTCTTCTAAAGGCTATACTACCATGTACTTTGTTTTGACACAGCTAATGCAGGCTATTTGTATCACATGATATTAAGGGAATTTAGATGATAAATGTGAAACATTTGAGGCAATCAATTGCTTTGCACACATTCTCTTGCAAAACATGAGTTATATTTCTGACCCAAGCTCAAGAGAAACCTTTATGTGATCCCAATTATCAAATCATATTTGATTAAATCATAATTCGGTGTATTTTACAGGTCGCACAGACATGGATCTGCAATAGGCTTAGTAATTCAAGGTTTGTAAACATATATTGGGTTCAATCAGTGGATTCTTAATCCATAAGCAACATCTGGATGCAGTGGAAATGCACTTAATGCGTTGCCATCTAGCCTGCTCAATCAGCCTTTGGAAAATAGCTCCCAGTGGTTGAACACTACTACTTGCTGGTTAATGGCGTGAATGGGAATGTCTAGAAAGCCTTTGAGAACAGTCTTACCTGTAATCAATGTACAACTAAAAGCATAATGTTCAGGGATATTTCTCCACGTTCCCACAAACGATCTAATCCGATTGGTTTTTGAGGTAGATACTGCTTTTTTAAATATAAAAGTAAGAAAAATAGATAGCATGGCTCTCTGTCTCGTGATTATTTCAAATGTTCAGAAAATGTCGTTCAGTGGCTCAGAGGAAGTTTCAGAGCTGGGAGCGAAGAGGAATTGGTCCCAGCAGTATGAATATGAAAGGGAATATGTTTGAAACCCCATCACACCCTGGAGGATACAGCTGGTCAGCGAGCTCGCAGCGAAAGGAAGTGAGAGACATTAAGTGACCTGAACTTCACAGGGTTCATTTCAGCCTCTTACGTTCTTACCTTCCAACCTAGAATCGCTGGAGGATCCACCATCACCTCACTGTGACCTCTTCCGGTTGTTGCTCTGCCTCTCTGCCTTTACTCTCTCTCCCTTTCCTTCTCATCCACTTTGTCTGTCTTCTCCCCTCTACTTTACTTGATCCCCATCTTCCTTTCAGAGGGAATATGTGAGGTCATTCCTAACTTAATTTCCGTAGCGGCTGCCAGCAAGAACGACTATTTGATAAGAGCTTCGATTTCCTGCAAAGAATCTTTCAACAAAAATCTTTGTGAGGAGGGGCGGGGATGTTGAATTCAATATCTATTTCAAGATTTTGACGCTCCGCAATAAATAGGAATGGGTTCTAATCTAACGTTGGATATCTCTACATGCGCCTGTTTTATTATGATTGTCTCAAAGGTTTACGATCCTCACATAGAATCCAATGGTTTTCATTTGAGCCCCTGTGGTCAAAGAGACAGAATGGTCACTAGAGAGGTGTCTACAGTACCCCCCTGAGGTAAAGAGATGGAGAACACAGTGTTCAAACTCATTAAATGGAACAGTTTAGTCCCGTAGATTTTCCATGCTGTAGAAACCTGAACAGAACGACAGATAGCTGCTGACCTTACATTACCCAGATCATGTAAGAGTTGGGAAGATGCATTGGAACATGGTAGCGGGCTATGATCCTGTCATGATATTGTAGGCTGAAACGTGGAACCACCGGAGGCAAGGGGGCCCGACTGTCTGTCTGCCAACACCGGTGGCATTAGACACATTGTAAACGTGAGATCATGTGTGCAGTTCTCTGACACATGACAAATGGGCAGCTATAAAGGTGGAACATGTAATATTAATGCTTCTTTGGTCCAGACGTTTCAGTCTTGGGCGGTGATCCATTGCAATGCGATCAGTTAGTTTCCATGAAAGCACGCGCTGCAACGTGCACAAGTCAAATAGTGTCGCAGATCGTTGTTTCATTCCCTGCTGTGAATAGATTTTCTCTCTGGTCTGTGTTGATGTTGCGATGTACGAAATGAGGCCAGTATTGAGGCCCAAGGATCTAGTTGTTTTAGTGTTTAGTCCAACAGTACACCCAAACAGCAAAGGTTTGTATTGGATAGCATTTAAAAGGTTTGCACTGATCATGTTTAAACAGTGTTCTTGGTTTCTCGCAGATGGTCTAAAAGGTACACAAGCACACACACACACACACACGCACACACACACACACATGCACACATGCACACATTAAATGGAGGTAAAGACAGCACTTCCCTTTCATTCCATTTTTCTTATTCTATTAAAAGCATACACTTTACATGTTAACGCCAGTAGGGATGTGTTCTTTATTCCAATCAAAACACACTTGCAGTAATTTAAAACACATGTAGAG
This sequence comes from Plecoglossus altivelis, assembly GCA_036571765.1. Taxonomy (NCBI): domain Eukaryota; kingdom Metazoa; phylum Chordata; class Actinopteri; order Osmeriformes; family Plecoglossidae; genus Plecoglossus; species Plecoglossus altivelis. The sequence continues at coordinate 8,030,476 of BROE01000008.1, read as the reverse complement.
AAAGCAGGAAAACAAATGAGAGTCCCATCAGCCAGTTTCCTTCTTCACCGTATACCATGCCTGCTAACTCCTTCCTCTTCTCCCGAGCTTTACAGAATGCAAAGCTCTTTTTGATGTGAGACTTTTTTTTTCTCTTTTCTTTTGGCTTTCGATAAGTGGCGGTTACACTCTCCAAATTAGCATGTTTATTGCTTACTGTTGCCTCGCTATGCTTGTTTGCATATCAAACTCCAGGTCCATACACCCTGCAGCCTGGTTTGAAGTTTTGGAATTGTTATGAAGAAGAGAGTTTTCGGTTTAAACACAAAGCAAAACATTACAATAAATAAAGTCTTGCTCATAAACATTCATGCATCACTAGCCTAATAGCAATATGAAGGGCTCTCGAAACCATGTATATATGCCGTTTTAAAATATAGTTGGGATAAACAAAGATTAAAAAAAAGAATTTAATATATCTCCTCTAATATAAAAAGTCTCTTCATTACTATATTTTAAAAGCATAATAAGGTCCCTAAGGTGTAACAAAGTGCAGGCACAGAATATCCATTACTGAAAATAATGCATCTGAAATCCAACCATACAGTAAGTGTGCATTAAATTGTGTAGGGAAATTGAGATGGAGCCGTGATAGTCCTAATGCGTCTTAAAAGCAGAGGAAGCGGATCCTTCCTCAGCGCTTTGCGATACTGTAGAAAGAGCCTCTCCCATGCATCTTCATTTACTGTGGATGGAAACGAGACAGCAATCCTCCTGGACACAGGGAGTGGCAACAACAAGCCTCGTCCATTTGAATGGTTAATGACCAGGCTAATGATGATGAAAGACAAATTACACTCAATCATCTGATTTAGCAAAAATAAAACACAAAAAAAGTCTGAAAACATTCAAGGATAACCATTATAAAGACATTAGATTGAAGGTGAGAGAGGTTTGAAGAGTGACCTTGTTTGGTGAAATGTGTGCAATAAGGGTGGTGCGAACATGGTGCAAAAATCTGTTCTGTTGAGATCAGAAACTGGAACATGAAGGCTGATCTTGCATAACTCTTAAGTTAAAGTGTAAAAGTCTGGATCTGTCCTTATTCTAACCCAGCTAGGATCACGCATCTAAAAGGTATATTTTATGTTCTCTGCATTCATAACCTTCTCCTCTGCATGCATTAAGAAATGGGAAATGGAGGGTTTCAAATCCAGCTCTCTCCCTCAGGTACAAAGAATTAGGTCACGCTGAAAGGAGAAATGAGGAATTTTCACATACAGTAATTTATGCTGTTTTCATGGTGTTCAACGTCTTCCATATGGTTTAAGCAAACACATTTGATTTTGGGCACAGATTTTCCTGATTCGATCGATTTGTGTGCTATGTCCAAAGAAGTGGTTCATTGGTTTATGACACTAGATGGCTTGGCTGACAGTAGAAGTACAACTACAGTAGAAGTACAACTGAGAACCATACACTGGGCCCTGGGGAACGTCATGTAGAACAGCAGGAGTGGTGGGAATGTTCCAGACCATAGAATTGACCAAAACTGCTGCATTTGCATAACCTTGAGTCCCCTGGGACTAGTAGTATAATCTTGTATACGAAATGCTGTGGTTAACTCTGTCAAACACTGCAGTGTAGGAGGATAAGCACACACAGGTGTCCAAACTCAACTGCCAGAGGGTTGTCATAATTAGTCAGTGTTGTATAAATGCAACAGATCCAAAAACAACCATTGTGATGAATTTGTAGCTGGTAACCTTCATAAGTATCCAAAAGTTATGTTTTGGATATGTGTTTATGTCAGATATGGTTAGACTTTGGGGTTTCTTCTCCAAATAAGTGGTCCTTTTCCCTTAATATGTACACATAAACCCACCCAATAAATCCACAATGTATTTCACATGATGCTTTGGTTTTTGTAGCTTAAACTTTGACACATCTGCAGAGACAACAACTTTTAAATGATGTTGTTCAAGCATGCCGTTAACTCTAACACGTAGTTCATATTTCCATGAAATACCACTACACAGCAAAACTAAAACCCCAAACGTAAATTTAAAAAAGAACTCCTGCAGCACAGTACTGAACAGGAGGTTTCTGCATTTATCCTGGTTTCTGTGCACATCAAATGACAGCACCTCATGGCTAGTGTGGCTATCACCACAAGAGTGATCATGTGCAGTGCTAAATCACAGGAATGAAAAAAAGGTGTCATCAAAGTAGCATCACCTCTTATGGACATACAAATAATCAAACGTAGTATTTGTGTTTGTAAAGAGAAAAACCACAGAATGATACTCACACACCTTGATATCTGTGATTTTAACCCTGGTGTATAATGTGTTTTATGGCTGTACCTTAAACTGTATATGAGAATCATGTACAATGTCGATTTCAGGGTACTGAGGAACAAAACTGAAACGAGCATAAGTATTAGCATCAGCATAAGTGAATTAAGTATATGGAGTGTGGTGCATTAACTGTAACACCTTCATGTCTTACTTCCATGAATGCATTAAACATTCAACATACAGAAAGATCCTCTTGCTGATACCCTGCACATTCTGGTTAAACTCAAAAGTAAAACTGCATGTCTCATCAGCACAGTTATTATTATGACTTAAATCCCAAACCAGTTTCCCCTCAATTTGCGTACATTCCCCAGTAAAACAAGGCTGACCCCTTTAAAACCATGTTCACCCAGAACTTCAGAGTCAGCGGCAGAGCGTAATCTCAATGTGCAGTGCCTGTATGGGGGCAGGGTGGAAAAGCAGCAGCATCACCATACTGCTTACTGTGCAAAAGAGAGCCTCATCAACTATGAAACTGTCTAGCTACTCACATGACATAGGCTGCAAACACACAACAGAAACAAACTGTCTCACACACAAAAGGGGAATTTGCACTTACAAAGGAACATAATTGTCCAAGCAGTTAGATTTGCTTGTTTTTTCCCTCCCAAACCATACAGAGAGCTTGTATCTGAAAATGTTAATTTTAAGCAAAAATTTATACCGAGGCAGACAGAACACACTGTAGTTTTTAGAGTACAGCCACATCCTTGATTTATGCGGTTATCACAGGCAATTATAGAAGATGAACTTATATTTTATTTTTCCTTTTCTATGCGTTGCCTTAACCCTAAAACATGTTAACTGGAATTCCTGGTTTTCATTTGAGAAAATAAGCTTTATGTTTCTCCTTTTTGCTGTAATTCATTTCATGCTATTAGCCTGGCAATGGAAAAAGACAAACGTTGCCCTAATTAGAGTGCCCTAGGGATTATAAAAAGGTACCATGAATATCTGAGATCAGGTTTTAGCCTAAGTGGTGTAAGATGCATTTACTACATGACAGGATATCCTACTAGCTGTTCATTTTTTACTAACAGGATGTTTTTAAAGAGGGTGAAATAGTGTTTTGACATTTGCATCAAGTTTTCCTTTGGTTTCCATTGGATGGATTAGTGTGTCTGAATGTACTTTCCACTCAACCACAAATCCTTGGATGAGGGTCTGTCATTGTCTCAGAGTTTTCATTCTCCCAAACTCCGTCCCCCTCCGCTTCTCTCTCTTTTTCGTCTCCCTCTAGCTGTTCAGATGTTTCTGCTGCAGCAGCTGCAGCTCCCAGGAACACTTCAAAGCAGCTCACGCACGTTTGAGGTACAGTATGCGAACTACGTCTAGATAATATGAGGAGGGATACCGTGGTGTCAGCAGGGAGAAAGGATTAGCTCAAATACCTCAGTGGCAGTTAACTCTAAGCTAAGAGTTCCTTCTTTTTACCCTGTTGCAGTCTATCAACCCCAAAAGTCAGGTTTTTATTAGACTATTACAGCTTAGCGTTAGCCCCACAAACCCGTTTTTCATTGTAGGCTGTGGACAGAAAACCATAGGCCCAGAAGGGAATAAAGAGGATGCTGTTAAGGCTGTAGTGCCTAGAATTGAAAATAGAGAACTCAGCATTATTATTACAAGGAAAGAGGCAGGAGTGTGACTGTGGCCAAAGTTTTATGCAATTTGCGCGAAAACAAATTTGGTACCGTTGTCACAAAAGTTTGGGTCAATGAAAGTGAACAATTGAACATGAACAGAAGCCTATTTGTCAATCCTCTCAAGCAAGACATTTTTTCCAGGCCATGCAGCCCATATTGTTTTTAACCCCATGCTGTATAAAAAATGGTTATGAACTCAGTGAATGACTTTAAGCATTTCAGTATGACCGTCTCTCATGTATATAAAATAGGGGATTTCTGAGATGGAACGCCTGCTAGTATTATACTGATGGAAAAAAAATATTTTTTTTTCTTTTAACGTTGCAGTAAAACAATTGATGAATGACAAGATCCCTGCAATAAGTGCATTAACAGTTGAATCCTTATCCCATGTGAGACGATGGAGTGAAGCTTTTTCCTCTTAATGTATCACTGCTGAGGCTCTAGGGGTCTAATGGAGACCTTGTAAATCATAATTTATATCCTAGTGATGGATAGGCTTTGGGGCCCCCCACAGTTAAGCTGGAGCGCAAAGGGAGTTATCATGTCTTAGGAATCACAATTCTAGCCAACGAGCATGAAAAATGACCCCGAGTTTGTTGGTGTAAATCATAACGTGTTCATGCAGTTTTACACTGTACTCGATGTGTTCTGGTTGACTTGTGCTAACACTATTTTTTCAAGTACTGTTGCTTCTGTTCCTTATTTTGATAGCTCCACCATTAGGCCTAAATGTCATCACTGCCTTTAAAGTCTCATTTCTCTGGGATATTTCATCAGTGCATATTTTCACTGGCCCCATTTTGCTCATCCCTCTTCAACATGTCTTTGTTAAATCCTCTTGATACCTTCACTCGTAATAAGCCCTATGTTAAACACTAGTTAACACATTTTGTTGTGAACAAATGTGTGAAACATGTACTGTTAAGATCCCCCATGTTACAGACCCAATTACAGATGCTATAGAGCTGCATCATTAAAACACTTTGGCAACTGCCAACATTGATTAGTTGATAAGAGCTACTTGCTCTTGCTTTCTCACTAAAACCAACATGTGATGAGCCTGGCAGTGAGTATTCAAAACATATTTAGCCCGTCAGCATCGTAAAGGCAGGGTTAAATCATTGAATTCAATCCAACAATTACTTCAAGTAAACATGCATTATAGAAAAATAATCATAGTAAGCTAAATAAAAGTGAACTTCTGCCCAACATCAATCGCAGATGTGTAGACAATATTGTTGGTAGATTTAATGTTCAGAGGAGAGCATACTAGAAAAAAAGCCTGCCGATTAATTTTCCACATATCAGTTGTTTGTTAGTAATCATACTCTGTAAACAAATACATCTTTTATTTGCACATTAAGCTGCATCATCATCTTAGTGCTGACCTCCTTCATCGGTCATCATTTTCCAACAGTTGAGATTGCTTGTCTTCTTAAATCTCCTTTTTCTGTTAATACCTCTTGTCATGCCACCTTCTTGAGGACCCCAATCAAACAATGTAGCTGTTTAGCATTCCAAAATTGCAAACCTTCTAAAATGTTGGATTTCAATCTGTCCTTGTCCCCCACGTTTCTCAGTCACAAGGGACACTCCCAAACAAGGATCTGATTTTGAAGTAGTTAGTTTACACTTGAAAACACAACAGGAACAGAATGACTCCACAGGAACTCGTTCATGATCAGCAATATATGTATTAACGCCCAGGTAATTATTTATAGTATTTCTCTGCTATCCTTTATTATCAACAACATACTGTGAAGAATAACTGGAAGAGAAAAAATGGAATTCCTATTAGCTCTAATTACTTCTCCGATTTATCCTTGAGAGTGACATGAAGATGAATGAAGCTCTCCACTATTTTAAGCAAGGTTATTTAAATGAGTGATCTTCTTCTCCTTATATCACTGCATTCATCTTAAAATGAGACAAGGGGGTTTCACTCTTCCTTATAACTTTTTTCTATTTTGGTTTGAGATCCTGCTTTGCATACAATTCCATGTCCACAGCATACAGAACGGACTACAACAGAGATGGTAGGTCTTGCGTGAATATAGAATTGACTACTTGGAAAAGAATCCAACAATGTCCTTGAAAATAGCAATGGTAGCAGAATGACTCTTGTCTTTTGTCTTTATTGCTCTTACGTATAACTCCATCAGATCTATACAGTATGAGGGGAGTTAAGTAAATACAGTGTTGTCTCTTGTTTTGATAGAAAATCGTCAGCTGGTATTCTGATATGCAAGATTGACAAGAGTAATTCAAATCTCTCATCCTTATTCCTTCCCTTTGTATTGTAGTTCTTGAAACAAATGTCATATAACTTCTAAAAACAGCAATAGGAAAGTAATTAATAACATGTTATTGTAATTGCATTTAGGAAGTCATAGGTTAAGTGCTGACTAAAAGGAATGTAAATTACACCTGCAACGAACTTAGAGAACAAAAGATTCACTGACTATATCGCTTCACCGCGTCTAAATGATTTCCGTTTGAATTCTGTTCCTCCTCCTTCAGTCATTCTCTCTCTGCCCTTCCACTGCTTCTCTATCTATCGGGAGTTACACTGATCCTTGCTTGAATGGAAATACACAAAAAGGACAATCTCTGTATTGTATCTACCAATGGCTGAGTGGAGCAGAGTTGTCAGGGGAGACTGCCAAGCATGCCCTTCTACTTGATAGCATTGTTATGTTACATTACCCATCAGCTTGTTGGGGTTCCTTCCCAGTGCCTTGCACTTGCAGCCCTGCTGAGGAGCTGAGGAAACATTTCATGTTGTTTCCTCACACGTATCTATTCACAAGCACACATGGATACCGTGTCACACGTCTACTGTATCAGCCTGAGAGAGACTCTAAAAAACGTGTTCAAATGTTGGAAGTTAAGAAATAAGATTACTGACATGTCCCAGCTTCAACTCGACAGGGAACGTGCTTGTGATTGTCTATTGCTGCAGAGAGTGAGAAACATTTCACTGTAATACATAATTCAAATGTGCATGGATAAGAATGGGTAGTGAAGGATTATGGGTGTGATTTGGGCCCATGGTTATTTCGGGTTCTCGTGAATGACTCTTTATGAGCTTGGAAATGGATTTTTAGACTGATTACCAAAGTCGGGTGATTACATCCTTCATGCCATTGAACCACAGCTGCACAGGGCTGCAGGTGACAACCAATCACTCTGCTTCGTTTGTTGATGATGTTCGTCGCTGAGCTAATTTGGGCAGCCTCCAAAACAGAGAGGGACACTACGTCCAGGAATGTATTGATTGTGGCTTGAATACTTCTCCAGTTGGCATGTGCTCATTGTTCATTCCTGAAGTGCCACGACATTTCGTTGCTGACTCTGGTGAACATGGAGCCAGTCCAAATAGTACACAATGCTATGTTTGAGTGTTTTCTTCTTTTTTTCCAGTAAAATAATAAGTGATAGACTAAATCTACCGTGTAATACCAGAAAACTACAGTATAAGGCAACGCTTAAGGAAGTTACTGTGCCAAGTGTCCAAACCCAGAATAACAGATGTAGACAGGATAGACACATTAAAGTAGTACTCCTCTAGGGATAGACGGATGGAGGTTTCTTCTTAAACAAAGCTCATTTAGGACAGATTATGGGGTTTACTGTAATCTGCCCATGATGCATTTTATTCCCTTCTTTCCCCCAATATAATCCCCAACAATCCAATTTAAATCCATTGACTCGTGGATTATTCAATTGCCGATGTAATTGTCTTCCCTAAAGACAGTAAACGCTGATCACATGGGTTCAGTTTGCATTTGCACCACATTGCATGCTAAATGTGATTTCTGTAGTTCTGTATATGTCAAGAACTGCCGAGCGCTGTTAGGAAATAGTACTTAATCTCTGAACATTTTAGTCTAGGTATGCTATACGTGTATGCTATACGTGCCAGTTTTGGGCAATTGCAGTGAATCTATGTGCTATGTTCTGCATTAAGACATATATGTCTAAATAATATACTGATAAGGATCTAATCTTGGTTTGTTCCTAAAGAATGACTTCTCCAGCCTTTCAGAGGGGTCTATCAGACAAGATAATGGCTCTAATAACCGATGTATTTTGGAGGTTTTCAACTTACATTCGAATGACTTACATTTAAATGTGTCAGTTACTTGTTGCCACATCTCATCCTGTGTTTGTGAAAAGCTGCCGGCCCTTCCCTGATAACAGTGGAGGTCTTTGTCCTCTACCACCCACATTTGGATAATAGCCTCTCCTCATGTGCCCATTTTCTCAGAATAATACATTCCATGTCAGGGTATTGGCTGAGGCAATGAAATAAACCTAGCCGTCAATGGGAGAGAACGGAGAAGTAAAATCGAAGCTATAAACAAAATTATTAAAATCCTTGATGTGCTATAGAAAAATTATAGCTTTGAACATTTTAAACATTTTTACAAACTTCTGTCATGCTCACTAATGCGCTGAACAACCATATTTATCTTTTCGTTCAGTACTGTGTGTGTGGTGCGTGTGTGTGTACTTGTACTTGTTGTTGTAAACAATAGTTTCGGACATGATGTCATAGCAAGCAGATTTTTTCATGAATATGTACAATCTGAAAGGCCTCAATCTTCTCTGTTAGTTAACATTCTCCAAACACTATTATGACATTCAATCATTTATCAAGTACAAACCATGTGAGGCAATTAAGCAGTGAGAACAGTTAATGATGCGTTCATTGTTCCTGACCTTATTTGTAGTCTATTTAAACCCAGGGCTATTTATCAAAACCAAACCATGTCATTACCACTAAAACAGATCTTGGAAATGTCACTGGAACTTCTATTCATTTCTCAGGTGGAAAGTGATTCATATTCCATTACGCATATGCATAAAAGACTGGGTATCCTGCTGGAAATAAATGTTCTTGACCTTCGTAAAAATGAGATTTTAAATGCAAATCACCTGGGGAGTAGGGAGAAGCTCATCAATAGCTTAGGCATGAATACCAATGATAAATGTGTCAGTCTACAATCAATAGGTCCCTATAGAAAATCCTATGCCATGCATTCAATATTATATGAAGTTTTCTAACTACCAACACCATTACTGTGAATGTTGAACTGTTTCAGAAGCAAGCTAATGAAACCATATATATAAATAGTATTTACATATTTACTTATTCATGTTGTACAGTGCAGCAGATAACTCTGCTCATCCAAGCCGGTGTTGCAAGCATTGCATTCCAACAGAGCTATTGAAACCCGAGATTATAACGTCTGTTTACATTTATCAGATGATAAGGTTAAATGCGTGTGCCTCAAAATTGCAAGTAGGGTTTGTGCCTGATTTAGCAAGCAGGAAAAGTGCAAAGTTTGTGCTGTGAGTTACAACAACTACTCCTGTGCTATCCTCCTTGCTGGTCACAACACATGTTGAGGTTTACCGTACAAACCCCTCCCATATTTGCCTTCTCCCTCTCCCTTCCCAATATGCTAACAGGCTTCTCCAGCCCTCTGCATCCATCACTGCTCAGAGTGACATTTCCAAGTCTCCTGACACGGACCATTGCAGCTTATCACGCACACAGGGATAACCAGAGGGGGAGATTGGCTAGTCCATCACTAGGGGCCACAGGGACGCCATCTGCGTGCCACTGTCCTGCAGGGTTATCCGTCTTCACACACGCCCTCCACTCCAGCATCTGCTGAAAAGCTTTCAGCCACCCTGATTGGCACTCTTGCTTAAGAGACGAGAGAGAGGGAGAGGGAGAAAGAGAGAGAGAGAGAGACAGAGAGAGACAGAGAGAGAGAGAGAGACAGAGAGAGAGAGATAGAAAGGTGAGAGAGCGATAAGAGAGAGAATGGGGAAAGCAGGGTGAGGGATCAGGTATCACCACTCAAGTGTGCCTCTCACAAGTGGTAAACATTGCCGTGGTGAAATCCCATCAAAGCAAGGTCATTCAGAGAGCTGGACGCCACACGATCGGACTGATGCTGAGGACTGTCGATGCTGAGAGTCGTTACAATTGGTGAGATGTCACATCAACACACTCAACAGAAGTTAATTTCTCCTTTTGCTTTTGAATGTCTAACTGTTCCATTTTTTTTGTTCTGGGTCTCTCTTCAGAGGTCACAAACACAGATATGTGCCTGCACACTGGAACATATGCTCACACGAACGTAACACGCCCACGCACATCTTTTTTGGTCTCTCTGATTCAGTCCTTTAAATTATAAGTAAAAGAAGAATACAGATTTCACATGAAAAATGTATAGATATCACATACATAGTACACAGTTCTTTTTCAGTTTTACATATACAAATTAAAACAATTTGTTTTAATGTATATTGCAAGGGGGAAAGTCATCATACATTTTACCACATTTGCATGAAAAGTTTCCTTTTATCGTTTCATTTCTTCTCTATATTTTGCTTATCTCTGCTCATGTAGAGATGCATAAAATGACTAAGGAGAAAATAGATTTAAAATGATCATAAGGAGATAATTTCTTCTTCACTGCATTGTGAATCTATAACTTAATGTTAAGACAAACCCAGTGAACAGCTATCACTGTGGCCTACTCCAGCAGAAAGATCTGGACAATCAACTTTGGTGAGACATCCTATCTATGGTTTCACTGAATTCACACGTAATATGTCTCTCAGAGGTATAGATGAAATACCGTTCCATGTGCTTTGTGATTGTTTCACGAAAGTCGAACTCCCACTGGCTCACTGACAGTAATTGTAACTATATGGCCAATAAAATAATCATTGCTTAATTTATCATAAATTAATGAGATTGTAATCTGAAATGTTGTTGTTAATGCCAGGCTATTTTTACCACGGTTAAGCATACGGTTGGCATGCATTAGCATAAACTGCATGGAGATCTGTTCGTCTGGTTGTTAATTGATGATTTAAAGGTTTGACAATTGAACATATCATTTAGAATGGGCAAAAATGTGTGTCATTATTGAGACGAATTCAGAGTTCTGTTCTAGAAAGGTGGAATGTTCGGTTCTGATAAGGTAGAAACTGGAGTTAAAAAAGGCTTATAATGTTGCCCAGGTAAAAAAAAATCATGGTTTGTAAAGACACCATAGATGTACAATGTGTCGTCTTCTCTCTATCAAATGTGCGGTGTTACGCGTAAAGTGCATACTTTTACCCTAATCATTCTAAAGGCTCTTCCCTCCAGTAGAAAACCATAAGGTACTAAGTTCACTACCTGTCATTTACATCCTGGATCCTCTCCCATTAAATTATACCCTTCGCTGGAATGGATCGGGTCGAGAGTGACAACCTGTAATTATTTCTTTTCTTTTTTCCTGAGAAGATTCCCTCTCACTGCACCAATGTGTATGATCACAATGATCTCCCTCTTTCTAAATGGAACCATTACCAAATAGGTGTGTAAAGGGCAACTTACTCTCTATCCATCACACGAGCTCTTTCTAGAGTCATTTTACCTTTCATCTTTTTTTTCTGTGCTTGTTGGCTGTCTTCCCAACACTGGAAATTCCCTCTGCTCTAAACGCTACGCTCTCCTCATCACATATACCGACTACCTCAAATTAAGACTGCTGGCCAAGTAATATGTCTGTTTTAATGCAGGTTTTAGGAGTTTGTCTTATCATAGCTTTGGCCCACTGCACTGTGTGTTCCCTTTCAGTTAGCACTGTAAACCCTTGAATGACCAGTAATTGCATTTGCATACACTATATGGCTCTCTGATCAGTTGAAATTTGAGGAGAAGAGTTTAAGTTTGCTCTACTCTGCTGCTGCAACAGAATTGGGCAGTACTTACAAAAATGTAACATGAACTACCACGTACAACACAGAAAAACCTTTATTATAATACATTATTGCTGTAATACTATACATAACATACCACGCACATGTCATGCAGTGGTATAGTTATAATATAGGTAAATTCAGCTAAGGCACAGTAAGTAAAAGGGTTGTAATGGGAGAGAATCCTGAAACGGGAAAGTTAAAGTTCAATAATTTGCCACTGTAACGTTATGATGAGTAGCCTTAATTCCTTTGTATGCAAAATATTATTGGCATTGACAGTGCAATGGCATGTACTTACATGGTAGGTCATATTTTCAAACCTTTCAAATCCAACAGATTGAGAGGCAAAAGCATATTTTTTTATCAACACTGTAGATCCTTTGCTTTTTTGAGTAAGTGGTGTTTCCTAAGTCTAGGCACTAGATCATTGGATTCATCCTCCCGAATAATTCTAAAAGATATTCAGCCTTGGGCTATGAAGTGATCTGTTTTCCATGTGTGGAGGGCACACTTAAGAATATTATTTTCTTCCTCAAGAGAGCAGATATGGAAATGCTTTTGTGCCTTGCTAAAACCACGCAACATGCTGGCTTTGGTAAACCATGAGAAAGATCTGTGTGCTCATCAAGGTTAATTCGGGTTATATTTGGCTTTGCCAACTTGGCCAAGACTGTGAATATTTTATTGCCTCTTATTATTATTTTTAGAACACTCGCTTTGCCCTCACCTTCAATTCAGTTTTGCTTTAATTATTAATGAATTGTACATAATTTATTACAGGCTTGTTTATGCATGACTGGCAGCCCAAGGGTTTCCATGTTTAGTTTGTCTATACTCTAGTGGATACTTATAACATGTTTAAAAGCAGAGTTTGTCAGTTGTATGAAATTGACATCAGTTTAATATTTCTGTGTCCCAGGGAAATAAAAAGGAAGCTTTTCAAAAAGCCCAACAGTCTCAACAAAGTTTTACAAAGAATGTTATTTTAATATGTTATGATAATCCTGTTTAGTTGGCCCTAGGCATTATTTTTCTTAGGTTCAATCACTTTTTAAAGTTTGATCTTAAAGCATCTCTGCATCATTCCTATTTGGATCGATAAAAACGGTAATGTACTATTATCTCTGGTTACAACTTACAAACCCAGGTTTCGATTTGATTCTATCTCCATTGAAACACAATAAGATCATAATTACTCATCTCCGGTGGGTCTGGGGCTGCGAAGGCTCTTCACTGCTCTGTCCCTGGGAAAGATAATATCGATCGGACGCTGTTGAATGCTTCTCACATTTTGACCTTGTAAGCTGCAGGTGGGCTGGAAGTCTGCTGTATCTTCCTCAGCGTGCGTGGTGGTACTTCCCCACTAAATCAAACAGACGATGAGGAATGCATTGCAGGGAGGTGGTGTGGCCCCACATAAGAAGGACATAATCAGGGGTCACGCCGTATTAGCCTCCTGCAGTTTTCCCCGCCCTGCATGACAACATCGGCTGCGTTTTGTAATGGCGAGGCATAACGTTAGTGTTTTACATACATCTCATTCAACTTGGAGCACATCATCATTTTTTATGCGACCAGACGCAACGGAGGGCAGGGCCCACATAACCTTGTCCGCAGCCGCTCACGGGCGTCTCGAGCGTCAAATTGGGCGGACGAGGCCTGAGACGCTGTCTGGATGTGCTCAGACTTTGCAATGATGTCATCGGGATTTAAAGGACACACTGAAGGAGAGTCTGGGAGACCGAGTGAGATATCGTTTCCATGATTGATAGGCCTGAGTCCTCTTTGGAGTCCATATATTTTTCACAGTCTATTAACTGTCTTCAGGGTCTTTGAGGAGAAGACTGTGGACTGATGGGCTGGAATCCATACTTGTCGAAAGTTCGTCCAGGTGAACGCTGTATCTACGTCTATGAAAGCAGAACACCTTTTCTGAGGTGGGTTCATCGACTGAGTTGTTGAAGACATCATAATGAAAACAGTATACAGTTTGTTCCGCGAGTTAGTTTTCTCTCCCTTTCCATTTCCAAAGCTTTTACGAGGGTCATCTTCCTCCTCTCTGATCTTTCTCCAGTCTCCAGTACAGCTTTCAGATTACGACATGGGTGGAGGATCCAGTGTATTGTGAAGGGAATAGTTTTAGAATTGAAAGAATAAACACGTTTTTAATGTGGAGTAAGACCCAGGCCTTTGTGGTTTTAGTGTAAACATTATTTTCATCTGCGCTAAATTTTCTTCATGACTCATTTCAGTATTTGATTCCTCACTAGTTCAATTCTTCTGTGGACCCTCTTGCGCGGAGCAGTTAGCCTGTTTTTCAGAAGTCTTTCTACAACCAACAAAGTCTCTTGCATTCTATCAAAGAAGCCCATCTTTGAGATTACCCTATTTCAGTCACATCCATGAATTCCTACTTTCCAGCAGCCATCCTGTTATTCAACTTTCACCCTTGAATAAGGCCTTGTCTTAAGGTGAGACAGCCAAACCTAAATAAATAACAGATTTTAAAATAAAGAATTCAGGAGGGGTGTGTTGCCAATGATACATTTATCACTGAAATTGTGCGCACAGTGCAGGTGTCCATCTCCCTTTACGTGCATTTGTAAACGTGGCACGGCAGCATTGCAGCAAGAGGCTTGATCGATCTGCTGAGGGCTGAGTTGGTACAGTGCAGCGGTGAGCTCTGGGGGCATCAGTCATTGCTCAAGCCCAGCTTGGGGTCCTGCTCTGGGCTGGCAGGCGCGCCCTCCGCCTGGTGACCTGGGACCACTCCTTTTGAAATGTTAAACAGAAATGGGAGGGGGGGAGAGCGGAGTCAGGGCTTCACCTTTGTATGTGTCAAATAAGCTGATGGATTTTGGGCACGCCGCCATCATTGAGGCATGGTGCAATGCAGAGTGGAGGTCCCTGCAGTGTACCTTGCTTGTTTGATTGTTTAAACTCGCTTTTGGAACTGCCAAGTTATTGTGAGTAAAAGTCGAGAAATAAAATAATAATTTAAAAAAGGAAGTTCACTCAGTCAGTGAGATTAGAGAAGTTCCAGATAGCTATAACCTCTAAAATAACTCCAGGGTTAAGCATGCCTCTCCAAGTGTTCGGGGTGCCTTCGAGCATTCAGTGTATCTGCGAGAGTTAAGCCTGACTGATATGGCCGCCAGTTTGGGACCTTCAGCTTCTAAAGCCTCCACTCTCTTTCTGTCTCTTTCTCTCCTGCTGTCTCTCTGACTCACTGTCTCTTTCTATCTATCTATGTCTTTCACTATGCACTCACTACTAAGCACCAACACACACACATACACACACATACACATACACACACACACACACACACACACACACACACACACACACACTGATTAGAATTCTGCAGCTCCAGGTGTTCTAATCTACTGATAAGGCAAAGCTCATAATCCATCAAAAGAGATCGGAGGGCTAACAGTTTCGTTTACGGCTGAGGAATCCGCTTTTGGCGAATTGTCTTTTTTCCTCTCTGAAACTTTGACTTCTGAAACTAATTTTCTGTTTTATGAATGCATATTTCTCTTTGATTCCAATGAGACAGACTGCATACTTTTTGGCGTGGTGTTCAGGTGGTGAAAAACATAATCTTGGGAGTAAATCATGCACTGAAATTCTATCATCTAGTTTTGCTCCCATCAGTGAGGAAATGACTCTTGAGTACCTTGACCTCAGGAGGTATATTATTGTTAAACTCCATTGAGAACTTTGTACATTTATTTTGGACAGAATAACCAGATAGCCACAGTACTGCAGCTATTTTGCTATGATTTGTACAATGTTAAGTTTGCACACACAGGAGGAAACTGTTTCGATTCACTGAAACAAACTTACTCAGGACAACTTTTTTTTTCAGTTTGTGTTAACTTATTGAAGAGAAGATTGCAGCCCTGCCTTGGGTTAGGCCATGTTTAATGTCCGAAGGTGGTTGAATACAACAGAGGTAGTCTAGCCTGACATTGCCAGAGTAGGTGAGCTGTGAGGAGTTTTGACAAGTGTTCTCGTATTACTCCCCTTGGTGTAGCGGTGGAGCGTGGGGTGGAATTTACCAGCCAATTTCTCAAGGCCTAATACCCAGTACACGGGGTGGCCAAGCATTTCACCACCGATCGTCCGTACCCTACCCAACACGTGGATATACCGAGCCGACAAGGCGCCGCTTGTGTGTCGAGGCAAATTATAGCTCTTGGAGGCTGCGATGCGGAAAAATAGCTTGACGAATTGTTCCCAGGTCACCCCTAGGGAACGGGAAGGAGAAGACAGACTATGAGAGGGACTGTGGAGATCCGAGCCCGTTCTCTTAGGAGACGGATGACTGCTGCTATTTTCAGTCCTCTTTTCCCTTTTGGTGCTGGATGTTTGTACACATGGCTACCGCTTCAAATTGGTGTGCTGCTTTGAAGTTTCTTCTCTTTTATAGATAAGTCTAAGTGAAACATGAAACAAAACGCGTTCAAATATGAGAGGGGAGGAGGTGGGGTTAGGAACTTGAACATACCTCAGTCAGCTCTGGCACCTGTATCATAAGATCCTTAGCAAGTGACACAATGTTTTTGACACAATGTATAGCTTGGAATACCCTAACAGTCTCATTACTCCATCACAAGGCCACACGATTATCAATTACAGCGATAACTGTACCGCAATAGCTCCTTCTTACACTTCATTGCTTTTCGATTGAGTAAACGATAGAGGTGTTTTGGGCAGGAAGACTGCCGGATGAGTTCATCTAAATGGTCTTGTGTATTGTGACACTAAATCTAATGGCTGTGCTCTGTAGGAATTTTAACTGTGCTAAATGAGACTATGTTGTTCCTTCAACATTCATTTACATCCTAGTCCCCCGAGGAGGTTGTGTACAAGCTGTTCTCTACAAGTTTAACCTTTATGAAAATCCCACCTGGCTAAGGTTGTGAATAATTCACTCTGAATCTGAAAAGACTGTAGAGCAACGCTTGAAAGAAATGGCAAACATACTTTAAAGAGATTAACTGTCATTGACGGCAGGAATGTTGACTCATTTGTGTGTCTGTGAACAATCTTTTGCTTATTGAAAATTCCAGGAATAAATGGAATTAATGTAAATTCAGTTACATTTTGGAGTCTTTATTAATACAAAGCAGACTCTGCTAGTTCTTTATTTAGAGGTTGTTGTTTTTTTCATTTTATGAATTTTGGTTTGCTAACATCATTTATTTGGATGGTTATTGCATGAGGGGGACCAAGTGTGCTGTGAATCTGTAATGGTAATATTTGTGAGTTTGTTTGTTTGTGACATTGTTAGCTGTAACATGAAATGCTGCATCTCAGTAGGCAGTATTAACCAAAGCAATAAGACGGAACACCCAGAGAGAGACACTTCAAAGGGATCTTTCACCACTGCGTTCGCAGACCGCACCAGATTAACTTCTGGTACGTTCCAAATGTAATTTAGCAGCCCACACTGTGGAGAAACACAGCCCTCCACCAGCAATAAAGATAAACAAACAGAGCGGGTAGAGAAGAATAAAACAAATCCAAACACTTGTAATGTTGTTTTACATGCTCTTTTGCACACACAGCATGGAAGCTAAGCAGAAGAGGCAGCAACAAAAAATCCATCCACCTTTCTGTTTAACAGTAAACTTTGTTTTAACATCCTTGTAGAAACGTGCTTCCATTGCATGCGTTTTCAGTGTGGGCAACCCTGGATCCTCATCCTTCTCAGCCATCTTCATCCTTTTCAGCCATCTCCATCCTAGAAGATAGCCTCTGCAGGGGGCTTTCACCTAGCTGGGAAGACCACTCTGTGCTGCCTGTTATCCCTGTGGCTGCCTCAGGCCCTTCCAGAATACCTCAGCCTGGCTCCAGGGACAGCCACTCCAGATGAAGAACCCAGTGGGCTGACTTTCCCCCCACACTCCTTTCGACTTTGTGGGATGCAATAGGTAGGCTTCTCCCCCAGGTGTTTGCACAGTCGCAGCAAAGGCAGGATATTGTGATATAAACAAACCCAGCCTGTCTGCCTTTAAGTCTGTGAATAACTCCACTTGAATGATAAATTGTGCCAACAGTGAGTCTGCATCTAAAGTGGTGTGTACTCTCTCTCTCTCTCTTTCTCTCTCTCTATCTCTCTCTCTCTCTCCTCTCTCTCACCCTCCCTCTCTCTTGCTCTCTTCAGTCAGCCAGTGATGACAGCTGTGGGTGGCTGAGCAAACTCACAGGCCGAGTGAACGAGCGGCTTAATCCAAGATAAGATCTTAATGAAATTGTTATACAAAAGATTCTCTGTCTCTCATAAGCCCAATATGTACACAAAGCACTAATCATCCATCTAATGATCTTTGTTCCGGGATAATAACTGGCTATTGGTTCTTGTTCATTCCACACACAAACAAAACCAAGCTTTAGCATGATTATGTCTTTCTGTGGTTCTGCTACACTGATAGAGTACGGTGCACTTTCTTTTCAAAAGAAGGGTTTATGATCAGGGGACATTTGGGTGTTCATTGATTCGCTTCATTAACTTTTTTGTGTGGCACAATCCATGTTTCATCTGCCATATCAAAGAATGCATGGCATGCCATGCTGAAGAAATCTATTCACTTCATGGTTCTGAAGCTAAGCAGAACACTGTATAATTTATTAATAAAAGTCACTCGAACTAGCCATGCAATTTTCAATGCGAATTTCCCATTAAAGCCCTGGAAAGATTCAATGGGGTGAGCAACATTGGCTCCAGATGCAATCACATGGTAATAAGCACACTAATTCCCCACTCAAAAAAGAACACAACTTGACCAACAAGTGGGGGTGATATGTTTGAAAGCTCTTTTCTGTACTGTTTTCTTTCCTGACATTTTGTGTAGCTGCTTTCAAAATCAAAATGACATAAAACCATGAAATAACATGTATAACATAAATAACAAAGACAGCACAGACCATAGGTTAAACAGGCGCCAAAAAGATCCAATAGCACGGACTGCTTCCCAACCACAATGTTTGCCCATCCACAAAGTTAGACAATACTAAACAGCAAATAGAGCATCAACATCCTTTCATTTAAACCACTCGACCCTTCTGCTCAAGGTACCATCAGTTTGTTGTTTGGCCTTTAAAGCATTCGTGTCAAAACAATGATGAATTAGCAGTGCAACGCGACACCAAACCAACGCAGACTTCCCTATCTTATCCTCTCATAGGCTATTTGAAAAGTGTAGGTTACTTATGCATCCAGATAAATCATTTCTTATCAAGGTACGTAATACACTGTCTCCTGGGTGCAGGAGCATATCCAACAGGGCTTCTCTCCTGACGCCCTTCCCTCCCTGCTCTTAGAAATTCTCCAATTTACGGTTAAAGTCTACAGCTTGAAAACTGCAACTTGCACTTCTCCCCAGGAAACACCTGAGCTCAATAATTAACAATGTAGGTCTGAAATGTAATTCAATAGGTCTCATGAAATAATCAACTGAGTATACGCATAAATTTTTTATTTTTTGTGCTTTTAAAAGAAGAGCTTTTTTACATGGCTGAGAAGTTGGAATTCGAGGCCTTGATAAATGTATTGCTGACCATCCATGTGTATTTACACGTTTTCATTTACCTCTGAGCTCTCCTCTCCTTGAGGGGCTGTGGTGGAATTGCCAAGCACATCCATCATCCAGAGTTAGCTCCTGGATTCTCCTGCTCTCGCCTCTCTTCCATGGACTCCTGAGCGTTGACCTTCCCCTCAGGCACCATGGATAAAGTGCTGCGAGAGCTCAAATCAAGCACATCCTCCTCAGCCCATTCCAACATCCCCGAGGTAACGTCAGCTTGAGCTGTAATTAATCGCCTTCCGGATTCCTGACGCTCTTGTGTCAATCGGCAAAGAGCTTCTAAATGTTTCCAACGAGTTCTTGGAGTGGAAGGAAACAGACAGAGGGACAGGCTCTATCTGAGCTGGAGTTCTACTTTAAAAGAGGTCATGTTTTACCTGATGTCATGCAAACATTTGGATTCGGCATCCCCTCTGAGGAGTGGGGAAGTGACGTCTGCTAATTGTGGACAAACAAGAATTATGGTAAAGATCTCACAGTTGTGTTAAAAGAGATTCGAAGCTGATAAATGTTAGCACAGCCATTTAAACATGCGATAGCTGGGACACTATTTGTAAATAAGGCAACGTTTCACCCTTCATTAGTCATCTTGAACCGGAAAGTGCATGTCTTTATTGATTGACATGCAATTATCCACACCTATATACAATATTACCCACGTCGCTATGACGTCAGCCGAGTATTAGAGGACACACACTTGTTAATAAATAGGGAACATTTGAAACAGAAAGTTGTTAAGTTAAAGGTTTTAAGGAACAGAAGCTTTTACTACAATCATCTGCTTTTTATTCAGTTTTTGTGATCTGTTTTCAGACTTACGAGATTTAGGGAAGGGAACAATAAAATACAGAGAAACCATCCCATTATCTTTAATGATATTCCTAATTAGTTCAAGGTTGCCAAACTCCCAGTACAAAGAATATCAAGTCATATAACTTCTCTTTGACTGTTTCATTTCATTAATTTAGTTAATTTATCAAGAAACTATGGCCTTCCATGACGGTTTTTGTAAACAATGATAAAAAGTTCTGTTCTGAGTAAAAGTACGGAATCGTTCAGTAAGGATTTACGTTGTTTACGAGAACATCTTGCTCAATAAATGATCTCATCTCCAGTGTTGTCAGTCCTTTATTGTCAGGGCTCAAATAATTACTTGTTGACGCTGGTTACTAGCAGGAATGCTCAATACTGACAAAGTCCTAGAACACGTAAGCAACAAATCTCTCTGTTGTGCTCAAAATAGAGCACACGCTGTGGAGTTCCTTCAACCTCAGATTGATGGCACAGGACCTGCGCGGCAATGAACCATGGTTTCCTTTGGTCTTGCATAAGCCCCATTTTACTAGTTGGCATAGAAAGACTCAACATTTATCTCAAGTGATTATACGCCAAATGGCTATGGGCACTCAATGCCATTGTTGCAGGTATACTTGTTTAAGCAGTACAAATGTGAGAACACACCAGGGCTGGAGTCTGGGCAGAGCGTGATTTATTGGGTACAAGCAGAATGCATTGTAAACCTGAGGAGAGGCAACTTTTAATGGATTCTCGGTAAAAGACAAACAACTGGAAGTGTTCCTGTCCAGGTTATTGAATGGGTTCTAGGCCTCCAGCACCGACCAGGTTAGCTGTCAAAGATTTAACGGGGCTTGGTTGTTTACAACCGACTCTTGATTCCTCTGACTTTCTTCTTTTTTCCTGTGTAATACAATGTGATGTCAGGGTCCTGCTCTTTAGATTTATTCAGTTCCCTGTTTTTGGGCTGTTCTGCTGCCATCTTAAAGTCTTTGTCAATCCCACTGTGTCTGTGCTGGTACGAGAACGACAACGCGAGGCGACATCAATGCGTTAAAAGAGGAAAAATCGATGGCACTTCATTGGAAAGGAGCTGATGTATGAGATAAATGAAAATGTCTCTCTTTCACAGAAGGCCACATCTTTCCTTAATATGTACCTGATCAGTGAAAGCCTGTGGCCTTCCTTCCTGCAGTGTAGAAAGGAACAAAGATGTTGTAAAACAGTGCTATCAATTTGGGAACCGTGCCTAAATATGTGGCATGATTGAGTTGCATCAGATGTAGTTCAAAGATGTATTTCTAACCTGATGATTGCCAAAACAAGCACAAGAAGTAGGTCTAAATGTATTCAATTGGGACGATTTGATATCATCTTTCTCTGTCCTCTTGGATGAATGTGAGGACGTTTGTGTCATGCAGACAAATGACGACACAACCCGCCCTCCCCTTTGAAGGACTTTAAAAACCTGTTCATCCCTCATCCCCAGGGCAATGGGACAATCTACTGGTAGAGAAGATGGATCCTTCCGCTTTAAACAAACATTTTCCAACAGCAGGCCACCAAGGGAAAGATGCTCTGAAGGTGAAATATTCAGGAAGCATTTCCGTCACAAAAAGTGAAAAATACCTAAATCACACGTAGACATATTGGCATTCCATCCATGAAAATGAAAAAAAAACCTTCACGGCACACAAGAAATGTATCTTTACTCACAAAACACAAACGCAAATGTGATATTAGTTCCAGTTGATTTGAAGTCGATGACAGCCATGTTAGGTAATGATGAATTGTGGATTACTCCAGCTTTGCCAGTGGCCATCTTAGGGCTCATCATCCTCTCTCATCTGGATTGCTTTCTAAAAAGCACAAATATTACCACTGCTGCAATAAGGTGTTTTGATATTTTGGGTAAAATGAATAACTCTGGTCATTCTCTTTCTGAATTTGTTCTCTGCCTGTTCCAAGTAAGATTGACACAAAGTACTGACAGTTTGGACAGACTATTTGAGAGACATTGGTTTAGACCAGATCTGAGTTAACACAAGCTCACATCCGAGGCTGATATCATAAGAAGTTAGGTTTCGTGTTGTTTCTATACATATGTTAGGATCTTTTCGTGTGTGTAACTGTACTCTGTGTGTGACTAGACACACCATTTGTCATATCATCCTCTTCCACCTAATCCATGACTTTCTCTCTTCCTTGTTTGTCTGTCTATCTGTCCATCTGTCCGTCCCTCTGTCTGTCTGTCCGTCTGTCTGTCTGTCCGTCCATCTGTCTGTGTGGGTGAGGCCCCAGACTCCAGTTTCCCAGTCTTCCACCCCACCTGTTCTGTTGACACACCTGTGGCGCATCAGCTCAACAGTGCAGCTACTCCAGCTCTCCACTCACTCACCGCCAGATTGGTTACTTTTGTAACTGCATCTAGTCTAGTTCTATGCAGTGCATGCCTGCAAATAACGACGATG
Source organism: Plecoglossus altivelis (assembly GCA_036571765.1). Classification (NCBI taxonomy): domain Eukaryota; kingdom Metazoa; phylum Chordata; class Actinopteri; order Osmeriformes; family Plecoglossidae; genus Plecoglossus; species Plecoglossus altivelis. Next base: position 8,007,848 of record BROE01000008.1, on the reverse strand, counting down.
ACGCAGTCTTTTGTTCCAAAAATTTTCACCTTCGTTTCTGTCTGCCTGCCTACAGGTCCTGTCTACCTGCCTGCCTACAGGTCCTGTCTACCTGCCTACCTACAGGTCCTGTCTACCTGCCTACCTACAGGTCCTGTCTACCTGCCTACCTACACTTCCTGTCTACCTGCCTGCTTACAGGTCCTGTCTGTCTGCCTGCTTACAGGTCCTGTCTACCTGCCTGCCTATAGGTCCTGTCTGTCTGTCTGCCTGCCTACATGTCCTGTCTACCTGCTTGTCTACAGGTCCTGTCTGTCTGTCTGTCTGCCTACAGGTCCTGTCTACCTGCTTGTCTACAGGTCCTGTCTGCCTGCTGTTCTACAGGTCCTGTCTACGTCCAGGTCCTGTCTACCTGCTTGTCTACAGGTCTTGTCTACGTCCAGGTCCTGTCTACCTCCCTGCCTACAGGTCCTGTCTACCTGCTGGTCTACCAGGCCTACCTTTATGTCCTGCCTACGTGGGTTTTCTGTCTGCCTGGCTAGACCAGCCCACTTCTCTTGACTTCCTGCCCCACTGCCTTTAGTCTTTCATTGAATGCCCCTTCATTTTTAGTTTGCGTGTTGTGTGCTTGGGTCCACTATTCAGCCTCATTCTGAAACGTAAAATTGTGACATGTAATTATACTGTTTAGGCTACTATTTCAGATAATCCTACATCTGTGCAGTAATTAGTATGCACACCATAATTAAGTGTTATACATAGTACAATTAAACATAATTAAACATTGATTTACTCATCTCATCTTTCTTCATATCTAGTAGGCATTTTATGTCTCGGTAATATTAACATAAAAAATACGATGATGAATGTGAACCCCCCCCCCCCAAACAAGTGTAAGGCATGTAACCTTACACTTGTAGTCTTTAAAGAGGACATCATTTAATGAAAATAACATGTTTTATTAAGGAGACTCGTATATCCAAAGTGACGCACAGGATGGAGCGTTGATTGGAATTTGCAACCTCTTGATCAGAAGGCAGGTACTGTCACCACTGAGCCACATCCATTATGCCAACCAAAAGCCGAGTAGAGGGCATGCCACGCAGCTCTTGCACTCTCCAAAGATGACTTTAAAATTGTACACAGTGTGTAATCTCCTAAAGCTCGTCACTGGAGCCCCTTTCAACATCTGAATAGAGCATGTGGGATCCACAAAAGAAAAATTGACTTGCTAGTGAGTCCAACTGTTCTGCAAGCAGCATGGCATGGTTCAGATAGCTGTGTCTCATTGCTTAAACATATTATTAACCCAGCAGGTGACGGCATAATTGCTCCATCAAAATAGCCCGCGGCTGAATAGGTAAAACGACAGTGACAGGGTTCAGCACTGTTCAACTTTCAACTTGCACAGCTGGTGTTTATTGTGCATTTCTGTGTGTGTGGGAAAGCAAAGGTATGCAGGTATGAGAGAGGATGTGTGCGCGTAGGAAAGTAAGAGTTTGCGAGTATTCAGTGTCATCTACAGCAAGGACTCCCATAGTTTGGATTAGACCCTGAGGCATTATTTCTTTCGCAGTTGCTTTTTACTCTACTTTTCTACATTGCAATTCCAGTGTGACTTGATCAAGATTATGGCTGGTTGTCAGACCAAATCCTGTCAGCTCATTAGATTGTTTCAATATTCCAGACATTCAGGGAGCATCATCTTGTGTTAATCGTTTCTCATATACGTTGTTGTGTTTATACCTTGAAGCAGGAGGATTAGGAGATGGTCAAAATGACCACACAGATTTTCTACAAAGACATATTTTTCTCTGCCATATGTGAATGTGAGTGGGTGGACATGCTGTTGCTCACAGAGAACACTGGCATCGCACCAGGACAGTCTAGTTAGATAGATACATGGGTACATGGAAATCTAGCCTTGGAGGCATTGTGCTGGTTTGCAAAGAATTCAAATGGAACTGTGCATGTCCAAGTATTACCTTGATAACATTTTGAATGATAAGGAGCTTTCATGCGTTTTTGGAGTACAACATAAACTGTAGTGGTATTATTCTATTCTATCATGATTATATTATCATAGTATTAATTTACATGTGAACATGAGCTTGAAACAAGAAACATGCTGCAAAAAAACCTGAAACATGGAACAACAACTGATCAAAACTGAACAAATAACAAGGACCACTGACAGACAATCCAGAAGACACAGGTTAACCTAATAAACACAGATCACAGGAACACAGGACAGGCAGACTGTGTAGACCATGCAAACTGTATAGGGCAGGCAGATTGTGTCGGGCAGACAAACTGTGTAGGACAGACAAACTGTGTAGGGCAGACAAACTATACAGGACAGACAAACTGTGTAGGGCAGACAAACTATACAGGACAGACAAACTGTGTAGGGTAGATGCACTGTGTAGGGCGGGCAGATTGTGAAGGGCAGACACACTGTGTAGGGCAGACAAACTGTGTAGGGCCGACAAACTGGGTAGGGTAGACACACTGTGTAGGGCAGACAAACTGTGTAGGGAAGGCAGATTGTGTAGGGCAGATTGTGTAGGGCAGACAAACTGTGTAGGACAGACACTGTGTAGGGCATGCAAACTGTGTAGGGCAGACACACTGTGTAGGACAGGCAGATTGTGTAGGGCAGACACACTGTGTAGGGCAGACACACTGTGTAGGACAGACAAACTGTATAGGACAGACAAACTGTAGGACAGACAAACTGTGTAGGGCAGACAAACTGTGTAGGGCAGACAAACTGTGTAGGACAGACAAACTGTGTAGGGCAGACAAACTGTGTAGGGAAGGCAAACTGTGGACATGAGACTCAGCAAGCACAATAGGTTTTTACACAACAACAATCTTAAGACCTTTGACTTTCTATATTACTGAACAAGTAACAAAAATGCTGATGGTTTTTGAGGCTATGTTTTGTCCACTATGCCCCAGCTTCATAACACTGCACAGAACCATCCGGAAACCATGGCAACCTACTCTATGTCTGCCTTGCCACAATTGTTGTAGCCACTAGAGACCTATTCTTTATTTTTTCCCCTCACATTATGCAAAGCGTTGGCATAGAAGCATTTTTATACATATAGATTTACGATCACATCCTTTTACCTTGTGAATTTCTGGCACAGAAATTTTGCTCGGGCGCTTGTAGCCTATGCCCAAAATTATGCACATTTGTTTGTCTCTACCCAGTTCATTTGTGTCCATATGTAATCTCAGCACAGTGTCCCTTGCATGAAAGCTAAGCTGAGTTGCCAACAACTGAGACGTAGGACTCGACTCTTCAAATTCCCACACAAAATGACTCATCAAGTTTGTTCTAAAGACACACCTGTTTACTTTTCCCCCTTAATCAGTGAATGGCTTCTGTTGATTTGGCAGTGCTCAAAACACTGGCTGTTCACTCCAATCTCGTATGCGCTATCGGTGCTACATAACCTTTTCTGTAATTCGGAGAAGAAATACAGCACATGCCCAAGATCTCCTACGCGTTAATTAACTTGATTGGAAGCTTTTGAAATGCAAACAATGTCGTAACTCAAACAAACGACAGCCCTGTGAAAGGACAGGAAGTTGCAAAGACCTACCCAAACCAGACCAAAGAGTCGCACCAGTGAACTTAGCAAAGCCAAGTGAAGAAAAGCAATTATGATAAATCTGGAGAGACCCAAACTATAAAAGGTAGAATGGATCAAATCCCGAAAAGGATCTTCTTGTGCCACTTTAAAGCCAAGAGCGTGCTGACAGAATGATCCTTTTCCTGGAATAAACGTAAGTAACCTCTGGGCTAATTGGGGCTTTGAACCAGGACTAATCATGTGAATATTGAGAGGTAGCGATGTAAATAATGTATCAGTAGAGGCAGAAGGCTGGTGTTTACAGATGCAATCATCCCATCATAATCTGGACAAATCCTTTGCTGCTCAGTCAGGTCCACATGCGAGGATTGAGTTCTGGGGACTATATACAGCTCAAGATCACATTTGAATATGGTTGAATTCCTATGGGTCTTTGTGCGGTTGTGATACAGTATTTCTTACATTGCATTTTACAGGCATCAACTGCTAGAGACCAAGGTTAACATACTCAATATTTGACTTGTTTCGTGGGGAGTAAAAAAAGATAAGAGATTAAAACATATGACAAATACACAATGTTATGTGTTAGTCATTTGGGTCATGACATAACATTGAGATCGTGGTGTGACAGTGTACTGCAGGTCTTGAGTAAATACGAGCTAACAACACCTGATAACCAATGCCATACCTGAACTGTGGATTGTTATTTACAGACACGGATTCATACACCCTTAGAGAAACAACGAAACTCACGTTGTTTATAAGATGTCTTATTGAATGCCATCAAAGTATTTGAAACCGTCTAAAGCTTTCTATAAATGTTCCTTCAACTTGGTAGTGATCATTCTAAATGGGCATATCCATGCTGTGAAACACGGATATGTCCATAATCAAAGCCTAGCCTCCCACCCACCTGGACTGCACCATGAGTCCACTTCCAAACGATGTACATGATTTGACCTCAGATCCATCACATGTCAGTATCCCTCTGAGACGGTCGAGCTAACAAACCTCTGTTTCTCTGTGTTGGTTGCCTCCCCGGTGATAGCCCCTGCACTGATTAGGGGGTGGGGATGGGGGCAGGGGAATAGGGGTGAGCAGGGGGATGGGGTGCTTGTGTGTGTCTCCCATGGGCGGGCATGATAAGGGAGATTGATAATAGGGTTGGGGCCGTTCGGAGCAGGTGGGGGGGGGGGGGTGGTAGGGGCGGGGAGGGGGCTGATCTATGGCGCCGGGTCTCCAGGGGATGAAGCCATCCCAGCTTCGCTCGGCCGCTCAGGGCCACCGGACGGCGTAATTGAGAGGAGATGTATTTATAAAGTGGCCTGCTCAGCAGCCACACTGATTCTAGTAAATCTGAGGGGAGCTAAAAGGCAGTGTCACAACCCAAGGACACTCGGAGGAGCTGGTCCAGATGCTGCCAGTGGGTAATAGGGGTGTCACTTCATCCCTGCCTGAATTTCCTGCTGCTAACACTGTTGCTGTCCCTGCTCTACAGTGGAGACCAAATGTCCCTGGCAGAGGTCCAAACTGAAAGAACTCTAAAACCACCGGATGGCCATACATGCCAAATCCACCTGGTCTGTAAGAGTTGGGAAATGTTGTAAGTAATTATGTCATTTGCAGACTTTAAAGTAATGCCCAAGGGAAGTGAACACGTACACATCCAGGGGAGAGACTATTCCCATTGTGTGTGTTTGTTAAGAACATTGAATCGATCTCTGGATTCAGTCAGCCACCTTCCTGTTGGAAGTATCATTGTTTTCCTCCGAGGAAACGAACAGGCCACCCACCTCTGGTACAGTATGTAAGTTAAATAGAGATTATTCATTCATCAGATATATTCACTGCCTTACTGCATGTTCTGGCCTTGGGCTGAGTCTGTGCTGAGCTTAAACAGGAACCACAAATCACACAGAGGGTATTGATTGGAGCTCATGACAAAATCTATATGAAATACTTTGAGGTATTAAAACCCATGCAAGGGTTGGAGGAATGAAATGTCCCAATATGGGCGGAGGAAAGTAAAAGCCTATTTTCAATATTGGATCCTGCCAAGATGTCTGGGCACACTGAATGTACAGAAGCCTAGTGAATTTTCAATGTCACGAGTCACTGTAACAGCTTTCTCTCTGTTCAACAGATACCCAATGTTGTCTTCATGTTTGGCAGGAATACTTTAACCCAGGAAAGTTTGTCATTAGCGACTAAAAAAAGTGTACTACAAACACAGAAGAAGAAGGCCATGGCAAACTAGGACTGACACTAATTGTTCAAATGAGCCTACAAGCAATTGACATGGCTTCGGAAACACCGGGGAACACAAATGTGACGTTAAAGTTAAACAGATGTCTTTCCAATTAACTAATTCCAAGGAGGAGGCCGGATAATGATACATGGTCTAATGTGCTTATAAATTCCTCTTGCTTAGACCCAAACAAGGCAGCCACTTTCAAGTCGCATAGCTTCAGCAGATCAAACAGACACTGATGTGCAAATGAGACAGGAAATCTACCACGGGCGCATGGGGAAACGCACTGTATGGATATAAAGACCACACACTTTTGAGGCGACCTGCTGAAAATACAGAAACAAGACAGCATTATCGTTTCAGATGGATTTTCACCACGGGAATAGCAACACGATCCTTACTATCCTGTCTGTCCTCTCGCTGGCCTATATCTCCACAGGCCTGCAGCCACTGCATCCCTATCAAATGCCTCTTTTGTTTTTGCTTGGGCGTTTTACATAAAAAAACATTTGGTACGTTTAAAAGCAACAAATAATACACAAGCAGAAGTGAAAAATCAAACAAATGGAAATGAACTCTGTTTCATCAGGCAGTGAGGTGCTTGAGATATTTTGTCCTGTTATCTAAAGCCATTGTTTTCCTCTCACAAAAAAAAGTATTAGCAAAATGTACTTGGCTGTTGATATGAGCCTGGCTCGGACTGAAAGCACGGAGGAGACGTTGGACTGGTGTTGCATTAGTCGCAAGACAATGGAAATAATGCCAGCGTTCCTGAAGACCCACAACATGATTTCACTGGCATGTAACATGTTGGCAAACCTGCTAAAGCAGATCTTATGCGATACAGTTTCCAGTGGGAGCCTTAAGATGCAGTACGCTAACAAGGCCCTTGTCTCTCTATTCTATGACAGACCTATGTCATTTGTTCTGACACAAGGAACAATAAAAGTGAATGGAATAGTGTTTTTCTCTGGTGCGAGGATTCTGAGTGGCTTTCTGGTGGCTTGCTCTTTTCACCTCAAGTTATTGGAATGAAGAGAAGACGATTCAATAGAACATTCACAACAATAACAAAAGCACAGTTCAATATCCTGAAGGCGATTTTTTTTTTTTAAACAACAACCAAACAAACAGCGTGTCCTGTATTTCCCCATGAGATCCTGACTTGGGAAAATGTGAGACGTGGGTAAATGCTTTGCTATATTGGAGGAGAAAGTTCTTAATAAGTCAAACGTTTGATGCATTAAAAGGTGATGGAATAACGGCCGAGGTACATCAGGGAGGGGAAGGTGAATCTTTGGTCATTCAGCACCTCCCTTGTTCTCACAGAGTGGTGTTTAACGAGCTATCAGATGACTTGTCAGTAGTCGGTCTCTTTGGTAGACCTCTGTCATGTCTCCTGTCACGCACACACCCAACCTCAACCACGTCCTCCCTTGGGTCATTAAATTCCCATATCAGTCCCAGAGAGAGGAGTTTACTGCGGTCCAGCCTATCTCCCTATCTTCTGAAAGCTGCCATACAGCTGGGGTGAGCCAAATAATGTCCTGCCCGTGTATTGTTTTTCATGGTGCCATAGAAAGGCTCTGGGATAATGCTAGGATGGGCTTGGTTAAGTATAACTGCTACGAGCATTTCTGTCTCAAACTATGCACTTTTGTCTGGCAAATGAACTGGAAGAACCACTTTAAGATACTGGTGACATAAGTGCTGCTTCATAAGAGCCTCCATGAAGAGGAAGAGGGATTAGGACTGACATACACTCAGCGCGGAGGAAATGGAGGAGAATCACAGTCATTTGGGTTTTTTAGTCTTGCCTGCTGCTTCTCAGGTAGCAGATGGCTGGCACTGTCTTCAAACTGGGATTTCAAGGTTTCAGAGAGTGAGAGGGAATCCCACTGTTGACTGTAATCTTCAAATCACATATCCAGGGTCACTTTTGTCCTTGTGTTCTTCAGGTGGTACATTGTGAAAACAACGGAATTTGTCAGTCAAGGTTGAAGCTACCATATGGGTATTCTGGTCACGTGCCCAAGGGCCCTTAGGGTTAGAGGCATCCCCCATTAACTGAGAATTCTTTTTTCGTTTTCCCCCCAGCCACATAGAAACAATCAAGGCCAGATTAGTACCCCAAAAAGCCCCTGGTCACTGAAGCTCATGACCCCTTCCTCCTTCCCCCTCCAGAAGTAGCGATAACAGCTACAGACACCACAAACACCCACACACACAATGCAAAGGCCCACCTTCATTATTTGAGCCTGGAGCCTGGCACATAACACGCACCTATTGGTCAAAAGCTGAATGACTATTCCAGCTCATCAGGCAGCAAGTATGCATATCCAATTTGGTAAACGAAATGTGCCATCTCACTCACAAATCACAAGACAACGATACAATGAATCAATCATCTCAAGGCAGTATATGGCTCAAGACCATGGCAATATATTGCTCACTGAAAATCACCCAAGCAGAAAGCATACCAGTAATTCGAAAATGTGAGCGACTGAAGACACAACAACTCCGTCGCACATCACAGATGAGTGCAGTAAAAAGAGAAAAAAAAGCATGAACACGAATAAATATCCCGCTAATGAGTTGCTTCGTCAAAAAACCTAGAAACGAAGAGAAGGATGTTGAGCAAACGTCAACTTTAAGTTCATCATCTACCACCTATGCTCAGCCGCTGCCAACTTAACTGAAACGAACAGAGAACGAAGTCGGCACAACTGTGGTCAGAAGAGGCTTTCCGCACTTTCTGTCTTCGATGACCATCGAGTCCAGGCTGATGTGGGAGTTGAACTTAATCTGCAATTTTTCAAAGAAAAAGAAGGAAGAACTGCAAAAGTAAGACCTAAGATGCCTATGTGAGTTGATCAGGCTAATATAGCATTGTGATTGTACTTGACCAGATCATGTGATAAGGATGTGAAAATGATAATGCCCAAGGAGTCTTTAGGGTACTTATCCAGTCTTGTTTTTGGTACAAGTTAGTGTATCGCGTCTGGACGGGTATAACATAAGATGTAGTTACACAGGACAAGAATGAGGAAAAATATTATATCTTCATATGTGTGGCTTGTCAGAATATGGATTACAGTAGCACAGTGTGTGTGTGTCCCACCCCACCCCACCCCCATTGTCAGGCTAAGCCCCAAAACAAATGTAAATGTTTGGCAAGCTGTGTGGTCTTTACAAAGCAGTCTTCAACAGACACAGGCGTCACAAGTTGACCTTTCTAGTAGGAGAATCTCTAATACTTGTAAGCCCTCAGTTTCGGTAGATGAACTCTTAGTGTGTGTATATGTTGACCTTTATTTGAGCTCTGTACACATACAACAACAAGCTCTGCCACTCATGCAGGGTGATTGTTGAATGCAAAGTGATGAAAGTGGTGACTGCATGAATAGTATCAATAATGACTTCAAACTTGATGTGAGATGAATCTCAATTACCTCAGGTTAACCAGGGAAAAACAACACGTCTTCTATAATTAAGAACTAGACAGGGATACATCTCTAAGATTCTTTGGGTGAAATTGACTGAGACATGTTTGAAGCCTGAATGTGCTTCCTGGCAGGAGTGTCCGTCTAAGTATTTCTGGTTTTTTGGTTGGAATTTCACTTGTGAACTGACAGAGCAGAGGTCATAATCTGAGCAAATGATATTCCCTTGATGCAGATTTGAGTCTAGCACTCCTCCAGAGACATTTCAGTGGATTGGGTTTCCCTAGAAGTAAATCACAAACAGTCTTCCTTTTGCATTCCATATGGAATGATCTGTCGAACAATTTGGCAAAAGCAATATAACATGATCCGCGATCTACATCTACTCATAGACTTTGACATTGGTTTTAAGGCTACAGTACTTGACCCATTCATTCCAGTCCGGCTGCTTTTAATGCACCATTTTTATCAGAACTGTTCATCCCAACCTTTCTCTGAGGGCTCACATAATATGTTAAACTGCTGCTTCTGCTTTGTGCTGTTTGCCAGCATTCTCCACATGTCCTCATTGATTACGACTGCGTGAGATGGGTCTGGAAAATCTGTCTAAATTACCATTCTTAGTCAGTGGCCATGTACAATCTGACTTTACAGTCAGCAATCACTAGGATACAATGTCTCAGCATGTTCTCAGTCTAGAGTGAAGGTATAGAACGCTTCCTCCCTTCCTGTATGTATGAAATGCTTGAATGTGAATTTGAATTTCTACAGAGATAACCCATCCACCTGTCTACTTTCACTGCAACCGTGTCCCTTAGAAGAGAGCTGTCAATAAGGAAACTTGAAAGTTCGCAGCAGACACCTGGAGAGAAGACAGGGTCACACAGCCGTTTCATGCGGGCATGAAATGACCATGTGACATTTTCACTGGATACTAGAGACGTGGGTTCTTTGAATGTAATTAGACGCCTTGTGTTATGGTGAAATGCAGAGGCAAGCCTCCCACTACTCTGGCTGGGATCTTTCTCTCCCCCCTTACCCCTCTCTCCCCCCCTCTCTCCCACACACCTCTCTCCTTCACTCTGCATGTCCCTCCTTCAGGGATTTCTGACTATCAGACAAGAATGCGTGAACGGGCTGCATTATGCTAGGCTGCAGGTGTTGAACTGAGGTATTAGTTTCCTAACCTGGGCTGAGCCTACTGCAAATGCTTTAAATCCGCCCAGCTTCTCTCAGGCCCTCTCTGGCCCCTCTCCTCGAGACCCCCCAGCAGATCGTCTGTCAGGGGGAAATCACTTTATGCCACGTGCTGCTGCATCTCTTTGTCTTCCTTCCATCCTCCAGAGCATCTTTCTCTCGTACGCCCCACTTTCACGCTAGTCCTGTATCCCTATGTGCTATTGAGGGCTGTGAGCAAGACCATCTATCTTATCTACTGTATCTCCCACATCAGCAAGTCTATCCTCCTTAACCCTCCCTTTGCTTAGGGCTGAATCACATGCTTTGCACATTGCTTTACTCCAGCCAGGTGTTGAAAGATGGGTTTTAAGTTTGTGATTTTGGTTGTTGCCACAGCAAACTTTTCAATGTCGATTTCTCAACAACTGAAGATATTGCAGACCGTATACTGTGGGCCTATGTATATGTTTCCAAGAACACGTTTGTTGAATGTGTTCTAATGCTTGCTGACTGTAAAGAGAATGGCAAAACATATCAAGAGTCCATTTCAGATGGAAAAACGCAAAGAAAATGTTCAACTGCATTAGCATTTTGATTGGGATCAGACACTTTTAGAAGGGAGTTCTAAACTGCATTGATGTAGTCAAACAGCCTACTTTAAATGTTTCAAATCCCCTGTGTTAAAGGAGAGTTAAAAAGCAGTAATTATCTCAGGCGCTCCCCCAAAAAGTTGCTGTAGACTTTCCAATCCTATCAACATAGCCCACGTGACTCACTGTTTGATAAAAAAAATGTTCCACTTCACTAAGGTGGTTTTCAGCACTATACAAAAGTCAAATCCTAATGCTAAAAGCATTCTCATTTCACCAGTTTCTCCAGCAACTGAGTACAGCAGTGTGAGCCGTCTGCACATGCTTTACACTGACAGTCCACATGACCGCTGGCTTGAAACATCCGACGGTCGTAGACTGAGATTAGAGGCTGAGCCCTGTCTTTGTTAAGGGTACTTGGGATATTATTATAATCTCCAGTTGAAATGAAAACCGACCATAAAGCATTTTGTCATCCAAAGACCCACAGCCTGGAGGTCAGCAGGTGAACAAGTTTCAGATTTCAGCCATCAATCAAACATGGAAACAAAACATTTATGTAGTGGCACACGTTAGAGTGGGAGAGCATTCCTAGGCACATAAGTAAATGCAATTGATTTGTGGTTAGGAAGATCTTAATCGACGCACCGACTTGCTCTGAGAATATCACATATCATAGAGCCTTGCAGGTCTTTTGACATGTGCCTACCTGTTTATATAGCACGTCTTGTGATGGATGCATGTCTGAGGTTGTTCGCTAATTGCCTCATTCTGTTTAGTGCTTTGTACTGTAACACATTTGGTTGTCTGTCTTCTAGCATTTCCCTTCATATTCAGTTTTGCTCAGATATCCCCCCCCCCACCCCCCCCAAAAAAAGAAGAAAAAAGAAAGTCCCTTGAGGGCCTGTTTCTTTTTGTGAGCAATCTGAGCCGGAATAATGCTGACAACAAAAACGGTAAATGTTTCGTTTTCCCATTTCGTTCCAAAATATCAAAAGAGCCAATGGTGTGTAACACTTTACAACAATGCCTAGTTCATCTCTCAAGGCTGTGTGTCTAGTTTCTGTCAATTCCTCTTCGTTTCAGCACAAAGCGGTAACATTTCTAAGTTGGCTTTCATTCTGGTTTTGCCTATGGACTTTCCAGTCAAGGCATGGCACACTTTGCTGGGGATGTAATCAATAATTCAATGATACTAGGCTTCCGGGCCCGAGTGATGTCACAAAAGGCAATGCAATTAAGGGTTAGAAAACAAGACACTTCTTACAGGCAGTGACACTTCTTACTCAGCAAAGCACCTTCAGGTCTCTTTCCAAGCGTCTTAATGTGTCACCTGATTAAGAATGGGTTGTCTAACTATTTCATTCAAGCTTGAGACTGACCTTGAGTCACAAAATCATTGTTGGAGTGCTGTCTAATTTCACCTTCCAATTATTGATTCATAAATTGAATCTAACTTCATCGATATGTATGATGAATTCGCTCTTGTATCATTGCTAATGTTATTCATGACTTATCTGTTACCTTCTCAGATTGAATCTAACACAGCTGTTTTGGATGGCAGCGTTAAAGTCATGTTGACTGCCGAGAATGCTACATTGTCAAGTTTAAAACTTGATGCATCACATCACCCGAGGTACATGCATAATAAGTGACTGTGTCTTGCTGTTGTCTGGAAAGAGCTGACTCTACATCAGATGTGCTTATATGCACCAGTAACAACTCTAAACCTCCAGAAAATGTGCATGGTAGACTTGCTGAAAAATGGAGGACACACATTAGGTTAACACTTGCCGGCAGTCTCTGAGAAGTATTGTCAATATACTCTTACAATTCTGTTGTTGGACAATGTTGAAATATAACCAGGCAATTTAACACACCTTTTTTATTGTTGTGATAAGTTTAGGAAAGATGCAACATCCCAAATAGCGAGTCGTGACAGAATAGTTAAATGTAAATAGAAGCCATTGATATTTGACTTGGTCACACATCAATGGGCTTCACATATGAATGATACATGTGACCTTTCCAAGTTATCTTTAGGTATTAAATCTTTCATCATCCATGCTCTCATTTTGAAGTAAAATGTCAAATCATCCACTGTATGAAACCATACAATACATTCAGTATACAGTGTCAAATTGCTGATGTTGAAACAGTGGTTGTAAGGTCAGTTTATAAACCTCTGGGTGCAAACCTCTAGCCTGACTTGCTTTGATATTCTTAGACTATCAGCATGGGGTGACCTTCCGTCCTTATCCCTGACTTGCGAAAGGAATCAAAGCATGCACTGTAGCTTAGCCCCTTACCTGCTTCCAAGTGCTCTTTAAAACCTTTCCGACGGTGCATTCTGAACTAAGAAGAATCAGTCAAGTGATCTCCCTCTATTCATCAACATAGAAATAAGATCATTTAAAGAAAACCAGTCACCTAACTCAAACGTAGCTAGTCGGAGGTGTAAACCTTTGCATCGCTTGTGTTAAAAAGAGCAGGCGTCTTTCTGCAAGATCAGTTGACAAGTGAATCCCTTGGATAGCAGTTGAATGAATTGGCCTTTTGACTCGGTCCTTAGAATCCGTCATGAATTGGAACTGGAACTGTACTGGCAAATGGTGTCTAGTGCCTGGATTGTCCCTTGCTGTCCAGATGAATAGTTCTGGGTGAGCTGAGGTCCGCAAGCTCTCTCCTGTCACATCTGCTGTTGTTCTGCAACTGGCCTGTAACCAATCCTAATCCTCAAGCAAGCTGCTATCTTTGCTCCTCATATTTATTTCTTTTTCATCAGCTATTTCTTTCACGTTGTTTTCCAAAACGTAATTGTCTGATTGTGACATATTATCTAACCATCCACATGGTGTAAAACAATGACCTTTTCTTGAAGGAAGAAGTACAGCTCAGTGGTTTATCAACAGTATTTTGTGTCCCTTTCTTTGAACAATTCGATGAACAAACTCATGCCTCAAAAAAGTCAGCCGCAACAGCATTTATGCAAACACCAAACAATGTTCTGAACCATGCAGTTTTCTGTCAGAAAACAACAAACCCTGGTCTTTAAAAGCTGTCATTTCTTATGATGTGGTGGAAATACATGATGCACTTAATTGACAATAAGACCAGCTTAAAAATAAGTACTGGGCATACCACAAGCTAGCTGTTTGGACAGTGGATCAGATCAGAGAAGGCGATTAGGTTAGGTTCCTGAGTTGTTTAGACAACTGGCAGATTCAAAGAGGATAATCTAGCTGATACACCTGCTTTTGCGATTATGCAAGCTTTCCAGCCTGCCGACCTTGAGTCCTTTAAGCCTCAAGGTGTGTGCTGTGAGGAGGGATGGATGAAGACGGGAAAATCGAGAACAAAGCTCTGGAGATGGCCTGTTTACTTTGAGAAAATCAAACTTAGCCAATGTATTAGCTGAGAGCAAGTATATCCGTCAAGGTAAACCTTCCATCAACCTTTACTTTAATTATGCTTCCTATGCTGTCGTGTTTGAACAGTAAGTCTGTGCATTAACACTATGGGAACGGAATGGTATTCTGACAGGCCTTCAGACGTCCTCTTGATGATGGAAGACAAGGTAATGAGGTTTGTCTGGGTTGTGGAGATGATATTCATGCATCCGTCACCTGAGTGGACTGAGGGAAACACCGGACAAGAAATAAGATTAGTGAATTATAATCAAAGGCAAGAATGTAGTCTACCACATAGTTTCCCCTGAGGCAGGATGGTCAGAGGATATATTTCATGTGGAATTCAAGGGTAACAGAATAAATGTGGGCAACAAGTGTTATGCAGAGTAATAGGCCAGACAGTAATCTCATAAGTCATGGTCAAGCTATCAGGAGGCATCTACCTGCCTCAGGCCCCGAATCTTCCTGATCTAGGATGTCAGGCTCCGACTAGCCTATAGAAGGACCTGCCGTTTGACATTTAAAGGATGTCTTTTTAGCATTCTAAGGGGACGATGACCTGTCCTCTAACTGTCCTTTTGTAATCTCATTTTCACAGAGAAATACACAGCCTAATTCTAGGAAATGACAGTCCATGAATGTTATCACACAACATAGCACCGAAGTCGGAGTTGTCGTACAGGTTGTGATTAACACGGTAATGGTAAAGCCTATGATATCTTCCACCTGCGAAAATATAATGTCTTCATTACTTTACGGCATTTCAATGAAAGCTTCATCTGAATGTTCCAGAATTCCTTCCGTTTTGCTTGAACTTGAATGTTTCAAAACCTCTCACCTCTATCGTGCAATACCACTTGAGCTAAATTACAAATCACATTACAGCCTTTTAAGCAAATCATATCAATTAAAGTTAATTTAATAAGTGCTTGTCCATCCTCTCAAGTTAGTTTTTCCTTTCATATTACAGATGAATGATTAATTGTCGTTTTTCTTCAAATATGGGAAGTCTTAAGAACAGCTTAGCATTGCAAAACCCACTAAAGCACAAAAGCAGATTTTTAATTGAATTGTACCTCAGCAAAGAGGAGGAAATGTGATAGTTGGAGAAAAGGAATAAGAATTTGAAGCGAGGCATATGTGCCCAGCGTATTTGTTTATCTGAGCTGAGTTATGAACGACAGTATGCTCACTCAGGTGGAATAATATTCATAACATAAAGAGAGAGAGCGAGACAGAAAGAGAGAAGGGGGGAGAGAGAGAATGAATTATGGATGACACAAAGAATTCTTGACAATTCAAGCAATAATGGAGTGCAGCATAAGACTATAATATTTAACTCGCAATGCAATATTAGGAGGAGAGCACATAATGTTTGAAATGTAGTTGAATGTATAATCTTTGAAACCCTTAAGGCCAAAGTTTCTAACAGTCCCATGAGACATAGAGAAGGCCTGGCACAGCTTGCAGTCGCAAGGTCATCTTAGTCCATCTACACATTGGGCCCCTGCATTTTTGCATTAATCAATAAACTGAATAAAGTTTCAAACCATTTCACATTGCTTGCCTGAAAAACATATCTGTAGAACCCTTACATAGTTCTTCCTTTGACAGTATGAGATTGGGAGATTCAGTCGGAATCAATATTCATTGTGCAGCTTGTATTTGATGTGTGGCTGTACTATCTGTGTTAGTTATTCTGTCAGATAGGGAAAGTGAATGTGTATTTTTAGTGCGTGTGCGTGTCTGTAAGGCATGGGGTGTTTTGGTCTGTGGAGACTGACATAGAGGTAGTAATTGCGGTAAACCTAGACTCTTAACACCCCGATGCACATGGACTTCAGCGCCCCTGAAGGTTACAGCGGACACTGGCAAGTAATTAAGATTAGGTTAATGGAGTTATAGTTCTGTAAGCCAACGTTTAATTGAAAAGACTAAGCTTGACTTTGTGTTCTAGTAATGGATGAAAGGATACATAAAAACAGCTATTGAATTTCCATTTTACCTACAGGAAGAAAGCTGTGTGTCATGCTTAAGGGGACCGCCCACCTGGGTGACCCATCAGAGGCCCATCGTGACTCCCCACCTGTGTGTGTGTGTGTGTGTGTGTGTGTGTATGTGCGCTCCGCGTGTTGTTTTGTGGAGAACAGGAGAAAGTGAGAGGGTAAAGAGTGTTCCCATGCTGAGCGTGTTCCCCACTGGACATCCCTTAGAGCCCAGTGTACTAGAATGACATGCTGGGAGTACAGTACCATAACATTACATGCGTGCCATCTTGAACAGTCTGTCCAAGTCGTTAGCAAACCTTCTCCTCAAACACGTGTAGTGTGTAGAGGTCACTAGGTAGATAGAGTACTTCGCTTTGAAAGCATCCCAGGTTAAGGTCATATTTTGATATGTGCTTTCTTGGAATAAACGTTATTTTGTTTTGGACGGAGTGTTTGCGTATGTGTGTGTGTGCGCACGCCTGAGCATGCCTGAAGACATACAGTACATACATGATTTGTGTACTTCAATAATTGCGTGTACCATGCAAAAAGAGTCCAGATGGATTCAAAACATATTTGTTTGCCCTATCATTAACACCACAAACCATACACTGGCAACTAAACCTGAAACAACTCTGACTTTTATAGGAACCATTCGGTAACTATGGTAATTTATACCCGTTTCATGACTTTATACGTTTCATGTTTGAGTTCAGGGACTTCACTAATCCACAGTTGGTCAACTTGGTGAAAGGCGAAGAATATCTTAGCAGCATAAAGCGCAGGACTAAATTGTTGTGTGAGTGTCCTCCACAAGCAGATCCGTCGCCAGAGCAATGTTGCATGTCGTACCATGGGAGTACATTGAAACAGCTTGAAAAGAATTGATACATAAGGGAGCAAAAACAATACTGCCTCCCAGAGTTTCTGTCCTCCATCTAGTGGAACAAGTCAGAGAGCCGCACGTCCCACTTGGCAGGAGGTGATGTTCGCAAGTTGTAGTTGACTGCAACATTCATTAGGCAGCATGTACCAAGCATGAAAGGCGGTACATGTTCTTTGTGGAAGTCTTTTTGAAAACCCAGTGCGGATTTGATGTGAGCTCAGTTTCTTGGGTAAAAGAACAGGATTGGACCACATTCTTGACATGAGACTCAAAGTTCATGTGTTGGTTTGAAGAAGACTCAGAGGTTTCTTTGGCCCTCTCAACACTTGTTCTTAACGACCAAATTCGTTTTGTTAGGAGACCAATCTTTTCTTCTGAAAACCTACCATTCATTTGATACTGAGTCTGGACAAAATGTAATCTGTAGGGGCACCAAACTATCAAATACAAATATCTGAAAATCAATATAAGGACCAATAATCATCCAGCCAGTTTCTAACAAAAATGCCTGTTCCTTAGCATCAGCTTGATCCAAATTCATGCAATTATGTCATTAAGTACTAATTTGTTGAATACAGAGAGCAAGATCCCAAACAATTACATTGACAATATAGACATGTCTATGCAAAGCAAAAACCATAATAGATTGTAGCAGAGATTGTAACATTGTAACAAACAAAAATGAAGCTGGCAATCATTATTCAGTTTGTCAATAGAAAACACAGTTTTTTGCTGCTTCGTTATTATAATTCCGACACTAAAAGTTAGGGAACCGCTGTTAGAAAACTGACTGTCTTGAGACACTCAGATCCCCCCAGATCTTCACGCCTCTCGCTTATGCTGTCTCGATTCTGCTTGCAGCTTTAATTTTGATCTGAAACGCTTTCCAAGCCTATAATAAAGACTTCTGTTTCGTCAAGGTTCAGTTGTAAGAAGTTATAGGACATACAGCCCTTCATAGCTGTTAGGCATTCTTCCAAGATCGATCTTACCAAGGTCATGTGGTTTGAATGAGAAGTATAGTTTTGAAGTATCCATGTAACAGTGAACATAAATAGACTAAAAATAACCGATTAAGAAACCAAAGGAAAGCATGTGCAGGGAGAAAGAAATAGGACCAAGGACTGAACCCTGGGGCCCACCACACACCAACAGAGGGGATGAGAGGACAGACATCATCAGGGCCTCAACACTCTATGCCAGGGGGAGAGAGGTTGAGCTGTAAAAGGGCCACCAGAGCTGAATGAGATTTAATTTTCAATGGCTCATAAAAAATATACAATTTAACAGAAATAGTATTCTGTGCGTTCCTTTAGTGTTGTATTTAATGTGAGCTGCATTGTGTGGTCACTGCCATAAACAATGTATTTTTCTTTAATCTGTTTTCTATAATGTTAATCTCTAAAGATTTCATATGTATATTCCCCTGTTATCGAGAGCTCTTCAGACTGGCTGAGCCGATACAAAAAGTAATCATTTATTCATGCGTTTAACATTTTTGAGTGAAAGGAGAGAGCTAATGAAAAGAGAGAGAGAGACAATATTTTCCATTCACCTTCCCACTCTTTTTCAGCTATGCGTTGCATATTTAATTTCTAACTAAGAGTAGTTCCCTTCCAACCCACTGCCCCTGGTTTCACCCTGTAAAACCCTTGTTTGAAACTCCTTTCATATATTTACAATATTTATTTTCCCACTAATTTATACTCAAACAATAGTTGCCAAAAACCTGCTGTGCCAATAGATGCACAATTCTCGTCAAACGTTCAGGATAAGGATAAGTTACTGTTGTTGACAATTCCACTATGCCATCCACTGGTATTGTTATTATGCAATCGATTGAAAGACCCTCTGAAATGCATCATGTTTACTTGGCTGAAGGAAAATGCATTTCTCTGTCTCCTCCAAGGTTCTTTTGGATAGAAGACAGTGTAAAAAGACTTGTTTTGTTTTCAAAAAGTGAATATTTCTCATTCTGAAGAACATTCCTGAATATCTTAGTCCCAGACCAGAGAACACAGAGACTAGTCCCTAAGGAGTTATTCTGAGATAAGGCTGAATGTTTTCCCTGTGACTAGAGAATGACTTACTGCCGCCAGCTCAAAGCACAACCATGTGTGAGACGTAACAGATGTTCAAGGAGATAGCAGTGGGGAGGATCTCTAATTCCCTGACACTTTTTAAATATGATTGAAGACAATGTCAGAACAGAGTTCAGAGGGCATTGGTAGAAAAAATGTACTTACAAGTTAATAAACAAATGTGTTTTCCAGAAACTCGATAGACAACTGTCTGGTCAATACTGTAAATTGATTGCGTTAGGTCACATAGTGAAAGTATAAGAGTATAAGACATGCACTCTAAATGCCCTCAGAATTCCCATATTAAGACTCTCCTGTATACTAAATTTACCCTCAATAGAATAAGTGGCCTGTATCCGTCATTGCACATTGGATTGATGTTCACTTTGAAATCACATTTGAGATTTTATCATGGAACAAATTATTTGGGGTTTTACCATAAAAGCGGTTTATCTCATCAGCAAGGGTTAAAAAACGATTTTGTAGGCTGCCAGTATAAATCAGGTGTTGATGTTCCACATTTTGGTATAAAATCCACAAGGTCTGAGAAACGACTGCCCTGGGGCTTGGACAGACTACTAACTTGCCTGCCCACCGCAGAGGGTTTCCAGGCCGGACTGTTACAGTTTTGTAGGAGTGATCTATCTTTATAAAATATACGGTTATTTTGACCTTGGTGCAGATACACAGATGAGTCCGAGAGAGGCTACTGAGAAGTCCTGGAGAATATACAGCCATGCCTCTTGCTAGCCCTTTTCATAAATTTACCACAATGAGATTGAAGAGTCATCAATTATTGAGCCGTCAAAGCAAGGCCACAGTGTCAATGGGAGACCAGGGAAGAGAAAGAGAGAAAGATAAGAGGGGAAAGAGATATAGAAAGAACATATTGTAATTGTACCTCCAAAATGAGATCATGACAAGATAAACATGAATTCTAACAAGAAAACAGACCCAACAGTACTTATTATTCATAATTTAAGACAGAATCGCTTAATCTGTAATCAAAATATATCTGCAAGTTACCTTTTTTCCCCCCTTTTCATGTTTTGATTTGATTATTGTGGATGTCTGTCATCCAGGTTTCTGTTTTTTGCCACAGTAATTAAGCTCTCATAACTCACCAGTCTTAAGTCTGACTTTTGCCTCACTTGTGTGAGTGATCAAGCCTCCATTCTCTCAATTAAGAAACAGCTTCAGACTACTAACGTTGTTTTGTAATTGCTTGTTAATGCTTCGCCCATCCTGTACACACGTTTAAGCCCAAGTAGTTGATTGAGTTCAACTCAGGAGTGTCAAATTGCTTATTTTATATCCCCCTTCACGTAAGTTATCATATTTCCACAGTAATTCATCAACAACAAATGCAGCGTTGCCATTGGCAGGGGAATAGTAGCCTCAATTACTTATTTATGGTTGTTAATTAAGCGCATGATTATATTTGAAGTGTTCTCCGGAGAAGGTTAGGTTAATCATTCTATTCATGTTGTAAATCAACATCTACAACAGTGAGTAAGGCAACTGATGAATATACTCCATATTCACGTCTCATAAAATAAGTCATTCAACTGACTTTGATATTGGTGTGTAAAGGCTTGAATACATGTAAAATGTCCAAGTCACCTATTCATCATTTTTTTGTTATTCTCTGACGTCATCCTAACCCATAGTCCTTACTAACAGTTTTGAACTGTGGGCTTTGCAGTGCCCTGCTTATGATCACACTGGATGAGGAGCCTCCAAGGTAGCTGGAGCTCCTGCGGGCGCACACAGAGGATCGTCTAATCGGACGATGACCTGTACTCATCCGTTTTACAGAACGAAACAGGCTGATCATCCAGCTGGCCTCAATAGGAGTCTACTGGGGCGTTCTGCATCCACTTGATGGGGGCTCTCCTCCACGTTGGGTTTAATGAAGGTCCTGAGGTTAGGAAAACACCACTGACCACCCACAAGTTCGCTCGTGGGGTGCTGTGGCAACAATTAATTCTCCTTGTGCTTATGACAGTGACAAAATACCGCTCCGTCGCCCAATGACTCCTTCCCCATTAGGAATAGAAATATGAACGTACCTGTTGAAGGAAAAAATGACTCCATGTTGGCGAGATATGTATTTATATTTGGGAGGGGTGAGTTCATGCTTCCCTGTGGAGGAAAGGCTTTGAAAAATGTGATTCTGGGACTGAATCAATAAGTCTCTGTGAAGGCTTGCTTTCCCTGATGGCGAAGGTAGGCGTTGTCCATGTGACTGAGTGGGGAAGAAGAGGTTACACACAAGAGTTGATTTGTGGTGTCTTGGCTGGTAATCAATGTATATGGTCGTTCATCAACTCATCCATTGATTAATCTTCATTAAGTTTCCCTAAGACAGTTAATTCCAGCCATGGGAAAGAAATGTGATTTTACGGAAATTACAGAGAAAACAGTGGAAAGTGTAGCCTGTGTTCTATGGATCAGTTTGTGGGGTAATTTCACTTCTTTCGATGTAACTTGAATACATATTATGTTACGTTTCCTCTGGTTCTTTCTTTAATGGAAATACTCATGTTTATTTCCATTTACTTTATTATCTCTCATTTGCATATTTTCACATCAATACTTTCCCCAAACTGATATATTACTGATAGGCCTGGCCTCTTTTTTTATCGCCAATTGCTTTGTGCATAAATGTACTCAGCAAAGATTGATCCTGACAGTTTTATTGCCAGTTTTGCATGTGTCAGATGCAGCAGTCTATTACCAAACAGGCTTCTCAGTATTCACACCAGACTGTTGTCGGAGACCGTCTCATCTTGAATCCATCTGGATCAAAAGATAGGTGACCCACCTGATGCCATATTCCACCAGTCTCCTGCCAACTCTACATGTCAAAAGAAGGATGTGCTGTGAATCCCAATCTTACCAAAGGCAAATAATATATTCAGTATATTGATACACTTTATGCAAATATTACAGCGGAAAGCATAACAATCCCTTGGGGAAAATATGTCACATTGAGCCACTGAAATATGCATCATACATTGAAAATGCAGCCCCTTAGACTCAAATTTTGAATCGACAATCAAATCCAATATTTGTTGCTCAGAATAAACTTTGTTATTATTTACATGTACAAAGAGTCTTGACAGCACGGTCCAGCTTACGAATTCAACCACGCAGGATGAAGTAGCTTCTTTCTGGAAAGAGCTACACTCACCAGTAGGAAATCCTTCTTATTTCTGTAAAAATCACCTCTAATAAAGTGGTTTGTCTTTCTTTCCAATAGTTCTCACAGTCTATTTCTCAATGTGTGATTTGCCCTCACTTGGCAATACCCGCAAATGTGCGTTTGTCTCAACATATAATCATCCTGTTTTACTCTGTGCCATTTCTCTCCCATCACCATGATTAAACAATACAAAGAGCCATAGCATTTCCTATGATACAAGGTGTACTATGTTTTTCATTTTGGTTGTTTCCTTTCAGTTTTGTGCTTTCAGTTCTCCCGGTATCATCAATTGTCTTCCATCTCATCTCTTATCTCTTCAATCGACGGTCTCAGACTATTCCTTCCCCGTTGTTAATGAAATATCACAATTCATCTCCCTTTGTTTCGGGTACACCTCTTCCCTTTGAGTCCTGGGGAGTGTCAACCCTCCTCCTAAAACGCACACACACACAAATGCCCCTCCCTCATGTCCCCCATCCTCTCCTGTCCAACAGGGTGGCTTTCTCTCTCCTCTCCAGCCCTGTTATTCATGCCTTCCCCTGGAGGCCTCGCTAACAGATTGGCAATAAGCTGGGTGGCAGGCCAGTCCAACACGTGTCCCCCCAGCCCCAGTAATGGCCTGTCCCTGGAGGGGAGTCCTACCTGTCACTGATCCCACACCTCCTCTCTCTCTCTCCCCTTCCCTCCACCACTCCTCTCCTCCCTACCCTGTCACCCTATCTACTCTCCACTCTGCTCCTTTCTTCCGGGCATACCATCATACGTGCCCTCCCCTCCTTTTCTGTCTCGCGCCATATCTCTCTCCTCATGTCTTCCACTATCCCGGCTCATCCCTCCCCCTCCCTCTCAGCTCTCATTGCATCACCTAGTACTTCCACACAGTCACTTCTCTGGTGCAGACCCTAACCTTTAGCCACTGTGGTTGGACCAGAACAACACTTCCAGTCATGGCACTCCAGCACCAACAGCTGATAACTGTCCAGACAGCATTCCATCCGCCAGACTTGGGTCACAGCCAGTCGTATATTGTATGATATGACTGGAAAGCTTGTGACTGGAATGGAATATGCCTTCAGAATCCTATAACCTTTCCAGTATATCTCCCCACGAGCTCTGAAAAGGACAGTTTAATGTTTCAGATTAGCCTTTTCCCTGGTATCAGCCCTGAACTCCAGATGAGGACTCAGTGTCCTAAGTCCTGGGCTCTGCAAGTGGGTGTGCGATGTGTGTGTGTGGTTGTGTGTTAGAGTGAGACAGCGATCGTCTTCTCTTTATTTTAAACTAATAAAACCAAGCTTGGTCGGACGCAAGGGCACTTTTTTGTGAGAGCTTGTTCTTTTCTTTTCAACATGCATCTGATAACAAAGATTTCTATTAAATAAATGTTGTTCTTTGACGTGATGTGCCTTTCACAGGGAGGGGAATACACAATTACAACTACCGCTCATGGTGACCGGCCAGAGCATAAGATCCATCCTTCACGGAAATAAATTAATTTCTCATCCTTGTGCTGTCACCATCTCCACAACAAATAAACATCAAACTGGTGCGGATTTCTTTCGATTGCGTCAATGCAACCGCCTGGCTTTTGACAGTCGCAACAGTATCAAAAGACAATACTTTATTTATGTTCCAGTGGCAAATCTATTATTTTCTCAAGTGTGTGTGTGTGTCTGTGTGTAGTTGGGTGTACCGTACTTGCGCTGCACATGTGTATGTCAGGGTGTGTACCTTCACGTATTCCCAGATCTGTAGTTGTGGATTGAATCTGTCAACAGGTCTGCTGAACAAAACCCTAACTTGGTAATGGCAGGCTCTGGACCCATTTATATCACAGTAAAAATGGAATGAAGCACATTCTATCCAGGTATAGTACAGGTAACACATGGCAGATGAAAGATGGCAGATGACATGAGAAAAAATTAAAATGTACAAAATGTTCAAGAAATGTGCATTGCTCCACATAAAGGACATATGCTGCATATTGGGTTGGGCTCGTATTCTCCAAACCATCCTATCCAACAATAACAATGTCGAGTCTATTTCCGTTTTCTCCAACTTCTGTTTCTTCACTACCTTTCTATTCTCCCCCGGTCTGTTCTCACCCTTCCTCTCCTCCTCTTCCATCCTGTCCTGTGTGTAATTAGCCAGGAGCATCCTTGAGATGGCTGTCGTCTGTTCCACACCGAAGGAGCTGGGCTTCCTCTGGGACCTGTCAGGACCCGGAACGCTCCACAGGTTCACTCATCTCCGTATGGGCCCTGAAGTGTGGGTGTGTGTGTGTCTGTGTGTGGGTGGGTGTGTGTGCACTCTACTGAGAGAAAGAGAGAGAGGACAGGGTGAGCTAGAGCGTGAGAGTATAGAGCGAAACTGAGAGAGAAAGAAACCTAAAAAAAAGAAGGCTTAGAGAGGTAATTCTCTGCTTGCTGGGCCTCAGTTCCGACTTGTCGTAATTAACATTTGATTGCTCGTTATTGCTCGCATTAACATCACACCATTAATATCAAACCATGTTACTTCATGGAATATTAATACTGTCGAGTTCAAGTTCTCATCTCACAGCAAGGACCTCAAGCAGACGTTAGGGCATTAATGTCTTACATAGCTCTGGACCTACTTTAGAGACACTGCACTGCTCTGCCACATCTAACATGTACCATAGAATGGACATTAAGCTGTACCACTTGGCAAAACCACATTCTGAAATTGCAGAGTTAGGGTTCACCACTGCTCACTGTAGACACCAACAGGGTGCTGCTGTGCTAGATCTGTGTGCATGAGGAATGTCTAACCACTCAAGGAGTGATATTTCCTATGAAGCCTCTCATCTAAGAGTTGTTGAGAAAAAACGGAACCGGCGGTTCCCCTGGGAGATCTCAAAAGACGGTTGGGAGGTTGTGTCCTGTCCCCTGAAGTCACAGTGGATAAATGGGAGAGGTGACTTGCCAGTCATTTGTCCCTTCTGCTTTTACGACGCAGATGACATGCTGGAATTTCACTTTTCCCTCATGACATTTGAATTCTTCCAAAAAAAAATCCATGGAAGCCCAGAGACATGTTCAGTAATTACTGACATAGTGAGTGGATCTTGTTGGCAGGGGGGGACCTTTAGAGAGTGCAGTTTATTATATCACTGTGCAATGTACAGTATTACCAGACACTGACATCTTTAAATGCTAGATCAATTTTACTGAGTACAGCATTTGAGGTGTAAGCCAATTGCACTGTGAATTGCATTCCCATTTCCTCCCAGAAAATAGCGTAAATGTGTATATTACATGCAGCTGTGTCTGAAATGATCATATCAAGCATAATGTTATACTAGACTAACAAAATGGCTGCTCAGATTCTCCTTGTTTCTCCCCCCCTGAGGGTCTTTTATTGTTTCCTTATTCCAGATTAAAGCCCCATCAAGGTCCCCCTGACCTCGACAGAGCTGGCAGCGGGAGACAGTTCCTGCTTGCCTTGCATTTTCAGCCCTGGCTCCGGCATCTTATCTGTTTCATTTTTATTGAATGGCTTCCGGTTGCTTTATTCACTGGGTTACCAGGGGCACGCCCACTCGTTGATAAGGGTGATGTTTTTATGCTGACTGAATGATCATATGGCATCTTTCTCAGCCTCTACACACACCACGTGTGCCCACACATACACACATGCACACACACATTGAATTCACACAGACAACACACAGGCACGGCTTATATTCCTCTAATGATTCTTTGTTGAAGTTTTAAAGCTTAAAAGTCTAGTATTATTATTATTATTATTAGAGGGCAAAGCAGTGCAATTGTATGGGGTGCCGTTTAGGAAATCATTTAGATTGTCTTAACACAAACATGAAATGAAACGCATACACAGTCACATATGAAACATTCACAAGCATTCATACAATTTAAAACTTCCATTCACGTGTACAACGTTCACTCACGCAAGCTTACTCAAGCCAACAAACCTACTGAAAACTCACATCCGCACACGGGAAAGGCATTGACACATATGAAACACATTTATATCCACATACATTAAATCCAATCAGGTCGCGATCATGAAGATTTTAACCGCCGTCATGTGGTGATTGAAGCCATTGAGCTTTGTTAAACACAATCTTATCATCCCCCAATGTGATCAACACCATTGCAACAGCCATACGCATAATCTCCACTGCACCATGTACGCTCTCAAATACACCTCTGACCATCGAAGCTGAATTTAGATCCTTGTTCTGACCCGGCAATGCTCCACTACTTAACGTTTACTAACACCCACTTCAATTTCTAAAATTCAACAGTCACAGATGAATTTTTGAATTTGGATTTTTATGGACTTCCTTAATAGACTGTTTTAATATTGTGCTGGAACAAGCTGGTTCCCAGCCACCTCTAGTTGGCAGCACCTTAGCTTAATGATACTGTAATACTACAGAGACCAGTGCCCTTAAGGTGGGGTATTGGAGTCCAACCTATTTTGTACCTGGCAGACAGATGAAAATACCATATATTTTCTACTCACTCTTCAAATTCTCACTGTTATTAAAACGTCCAGACACACTACAACATGTCCACATATCCTGATAGAACCAACTTTGGTGGGGAAAAAAGGCTTCCAAAAAACCTTACATTTCTCCATAGCGATGTTGATTTCCTCAGCTGCTGGTGTTAAAGTAAAACTTCAACCCAGTGGAGACTTTATGATCACATATAGACTGTGATTACAGGCTTATTCCCTGTTTCTGGCCCAGCACCCAGCTTGACGTTTTGGCAGCCAATGAAATCAAGTGAGAGAACCCTGGCCGATGCGTTGCTGATGCCCGGCCTCAGCGTTTGAGCTAATCAACACAGACACGGTTTAATGGACCGTGATAATGCTGTCTTGCAAATGGAGGTGCACGCCCAATTGTGGCAGTCCCTATAGCAGCCGATCTGCCCGGTGAACGGGACCAGAAGGGCGAAGCAAAGCAAATAATCGCATTGGAAAAGACAAACACAACAGGAAGGAACGTGACACCGAGGACGTCTCGTTCAGGCGGTGCTCGAGGCACAGGTGTAAGAGAGGTGGTTTGGGGTCAGGCTCTCGTAGTACAGACAGAGGTGCCCCCATGTCTTCTGTGGTCACAGCTAGGGAGGCAGGTTAATGTCAAGTCACAGCACGACTTGAAGCCCTCACAACATTGCCATAAAATCAAAACCTAGTCGTAGATGAACCTAGGTGAGCTGTGTGTATGTGTTCCTTACACATACACATGAATCACATCTGCATCTGGTCATCTACTGCATCCTAGACCATTTCAGGGAAGAATGTGCCTTTCTGCTTCTCTCAGATGAACCATTTGCCAGTAATGTCTGGCACTCTCAACCTACACCGACGCAAAGATGCTTGTCCTCCTGCACTCTGCCCTCTAGCACCTCAAACAAGGAGCAACACTTTACTGACCCTTCCGCTAATGGTGCACCTCTTATTGTTTGGATGTCTGGTACAGTGGCTGGTGACAGTGCATAAATACCTAATCGACTATCTCTTTACCATTGCTAATTATCCCACAGGAGGCAATTACAGTGGAAAGAATAGGAACAAGGTCTATCTCAACAAGAGTGGGTAATTACCACGCTTAATATTTTCACCGATAGCAGATACAGTCTAGAGCACAGGCCTAAAGGCAGACAGACCATTATTCTCATAACACTGCTTCAACGCCAGGACAATCTGCAATGCGCTGAGCTATCATCCTCAGAGCAGGCCTGTGCTGACTTGTTGAAGGATGGGAAACCGTGGGGATTTCATCCTATTATTACCAATAAACGAGCCTATGTGATGCCTTATTTTTATTATCCTTCCAGACTGAGCCCAATTACAGAGGAAGAGTTTAAACGAGCGGGGATCTCCATCTAAATCTCATGGGGTTCCTCCCATTGTGTGTTTTGGGGATTTTGGTGGCAATTGCGGCTTTTCTTTCTGCTGTGAATTAAGGTAATTTTGTCTTTGTGTTTGCCCCTCTTTGAATACGGTCTTATCAGACTTATGCTTTCAAACAGTCCTCTGTTTCATGATCCATCCTTTTTGTTTTTGTGTTTGGTTAGGAAAGCAGATGCCATGGTACCTCCTGTGCTGTATCTCCGCGTTCTGTTTCCCAAGGGATGTACTGTACAGCCTCAGGGGAGCTGTCTAAACCAATCATGCGCATCTTAGATTTGGCCCCACCCTCCATTCACCCTACCAGCACCCCCATCCACGTAAGATGCCATCTATTGAAATTTTAGTCATGCTGATGGAACAAGACAAGATTGGCTTGAGATTGAAAAGGTCAGAAATAATGGACGTCAGGTTTTAGAGAGCCATATTTTCCAATATGTCATCTTCTCCAATCATTATGTTGTTGCACTTCAGTTTTTTTTCTTTTCTTTCAATGATGGCAGAAGGTTCAGCAAAGCCCAACAATTAGTATTTCATCATGCAATAACCTTTGGACGTGTTCAAACGTACGAAAAAGAGTACCTGGACATGGCTATCAAGCTAATGTACAAAAAGAAGTCCATCTCTTGCACATTCACTGCGTCCATGTCTATCTAACATTATCACCATATGACAAATATTTATATCTTTAGTGAAGCAATTTAATTATATGAAATATATTGGTGAGTTAACAATAAAATATCTAAAAACAAACGTCACCTGCTCTTTGATTCACCCACTGTGCAGCACATTTGCAGAAATGCTAAACATTGTCTAATTTTTACAAACCACAACTTTTACAGATGGCTGTTGCTCTTTACAAATCTCATCTAAGACAATGTGTAGACATGACGAAGTCAGCTTATCGCAATTGTAAAAACATTTCATCAGAAGTCCGTAAAGTAACCGCATTTACATCCTTGCCCTTGCCTTCGGCTCACCACCTGGTAACTGTCCCTTTAAAAAAACATTCTGCAGTCGTCACTTACCTCTGAATTGCAACCTGAATACTTCATGGAGTGGACCCGTTACTGACTGGGTTTCGACAGAGGCTGTGGTAATGCCTTTGCCCTAGCTCAAAGCGCAGCAGAGGTTTTCCGTTCTTTAATTTATTATTCACCGTGCCCTTCCATCTCTAGATGTCACACCTCACTTTGCCATCATAAACAGTCTTACTATGCCTTCTCCACCTGTACCTGCAGTCACACATGCACAGACACACAAGCATACACCTTCCATGGGTGACAAACTGTAGGCTCACACACACAAGTCGGCCACTAAACCCGCCAGGAGGATGAGTTTCTACAGGCCATTAGCAGTGACCTTTACACGTTTTTTACTCGGCCATTACTGAGGCAGTCTGCCACAAAGCTCGACTCAGTTGTTGATGAAGACAGAAAAGGAGACAGGCTTGTTCTGCACGAGTAGTTGGTGTATTGACTGGAGTAGTGACAATGGTACAACAGAGCCATGCATGGGTATTGGGAACGCATGGAATGCTTTCAGTGTGTTGAACAATAAGTCATGACACAGCAAAAGGCTACTAGGTGAGGTTTATTGAAAGGCATCTTGATATTTAATATTCTCTTCTAGTTAGCTCCAGGCTGCAGAAGAGACACAGCTGATGAAATGAAGCCCAGGGGGAGTTTGTCTCTTTGGACGAAATGATGTAAGACTGTCCGTGACCCAGACATGCTGTGACATTGCCAGAAGAACCAGACAGTTAGTTTTTTGCTTGTTTATTTGCTGCTGTCTCTCATCGCAGTTTTGTGGATTTTTAAATACCAAACACAGGCGTCAGCGGGAATGTGATGCAGTCTTCACAGATACCCAGAGAGGGAAGTTTAAATAGCATGAAATTGGAGTGAATTCACACATCATCTAAGCTATCTCCAAGTGTTTTCATCCGTTCTCTAGATTTCACCCGACACACTATCAAGAGAACTAACGCATGAAATTCTACTTAAAGGAGCGGACCGCCACTTTATAGCACGGCTCTGAGGTCAGACCTTTCTGCACGTTTGTCGTGCACTTAATTATTGAATTGAAAAGATCTTATTCAATTTGGATGAAACTTTTTTTTTCCATCCGGGAGATTTTCCTTTTTTGAATGAAACCCAGTGTGGTTTTTCAGATTGAATATTGTGATCTGAATGTTCAGCGATCCGGCCCAGCTGTTCCCAGACACAAAATCTCACGTAGGCGTTTGGCCTAAAGCCATTCCAAACAGCCGTTGACCATAGTGCAACGGAAATTCTGGACTTTAAACCTGATGTTTACAATCCAAATGTTATGATTTGGACTCACCCAAAAATATTTTTCGAGTGAGTAAGTAGCATTTTTATATTTTTAAGGTCAACCAGAAACTAAAAAAAGATAAGGATGTCGAAGTTTAAACATGAGAGCAACTCTGAGATTAGGACTGCTTGCTAGTTTGATTTAGCCTGGGAACCAGACAGATGTCTTATTTGCTCTGGCGGATAAAAGTCTGGCCTCCTTCCCATTCAGATAGACTTCCAGCCAGCCTGGCTCAGGTCAGACCAATTGCTAACATTTGTCTAATATGGGAGAGGTTTGGTACGATGACTGTGTTGAGCAGAGACGATTAGCCTTCCCGTAAACAACCAAGATGGCAGTAGCTGATGTGGAACGGTCTGTTGAATCCACAATTGCCACTGTGTTAAATAAACGGAATGGTATGTTTTCTCTGAAATAACAAATAATTGCACATAAAGTTTTCGTTGATGAGAACGAAATGTTTGCTGTACCTCCCAAAGGATTGGATAAACCACAGGCTCTGTTAGTCTGTAGATCGGCTGTAGTTCTGTTTCTTCCAGAGGTATTTAGTTCTGCGCCTGTTGAAAGCACCCCTTAGAAATTGAAAATGAACTGACAAATTAGATATTCACTGGCGAATTGGTTTGGCGATGCAAGACTAAATTTGATCGTAAAGGTATGTTGGCATTTCCAATGTACCCTCGAAGGCAACATTTTCAGCTTGTTCGCTGAAGTGGATTTCAGAACTCTGGAAAATGCTACCATGCCAACACAAAATTGCTTATTGGACTTGAACCGTTGCCGTACACAGAAAGGTAAACGGTCAATAACTAATTTGCCAGGGTCACATCAGGTAATCTTTCTAAAAGCTAAAAGTTACCTGGGTCTAGTTCCCTATTATACAGCAACATACTTTCTCATCTGTGTGCCTTTAAAAGGTCATACTGGTATCAGTTGCTGGCTCTGAAGCTAGTCAATGCATCACCTGTCGAGTGTGTTAGCGTGTGGTATTGTACAAAGTGTGGTTTTGTGTGTGTGCAAACGTGGGTGTGTGTTTAATATAAAAAGAGAGAGCGTGTGCAAGAAAGAGGGAGAGACAGAGAGTTAGAGAGAGGAAATAGGAGCTCCTCCGGGTGTAATGGGCCCTGATAAGGGCACAGATGCTTGCGGTCATAATGGTGGGATAACCAGCAGGTGGAGTTTACAGAATCGGACACGACAGCGACCCACGGGACTAGCTGAGCCGACTTCACCGACACCTAGAACAGGTGCAGGAAGTAGGCATGTGTTCTCCCTCTCTGTGCCATTCATGATCCATATTTGCAAGGATCTTTTACAAACAAACGAAGGTGACACTTAACATCACCGTGTCCTTGTTATGACTGATGGACTGAAATAATGACATCATGCATAAATGAGAAACGCATCATTAATGTACAGACCCTTAAGCAGGGTCATGATCTTCTCATATCCCGTGTCTTGGTTAAGAGGAGATTTGTATAATCAAGGTCTAATCAACCAGAATCTGGCACATGCAGAGCAAACAATTGGTCTTAATTGCCCAAATGAGGACTCCATTCTGTATCTTGATGAACTAGGGTATGAGGACACAAGCGTCTCCAGCTGACTGTGGAGTTGATTGCAGGCATTGATGCTAACAATTTGCCAGATGTGCTTGTTGCCAATAGTCTATGAAGGAAACGAAAGAGACAGTTTATAAACCGTGGGATTATCTAAATACCTGTCGAACTACCCCCAGTTTTAGGAGTGTTTGTTAGAGAGATTTCAGATACAATATTACACACTTTAAAGTTGTATTTGGAGACATGTCTTCTTTCACAATACCTTTTCATGGATTTTTCCCCACTGGTATAATGGTTGGTCAAAATATGCGCTTAGGCATGAGGTTTTAACTAATGAAGCAGCCATGCAAATGTTCACTTTAAATGAGGTTTTAGCAGTTGCCAAGCCTGCAGTCCCTTACAATAAAACCAATATTCCTCCTTTTTTCACAAATCATTTAAAGATGCCTGGGTTTCCTTTGTGGACGGAAAGCAACGAAAGGACCGAATTAAAACGTTTCACTAAGATTGATTGAGTGGAATTGAAGCACTAATTGGATAAGGGAGAGCATGTTTCACTTTCTGAATTGCCCCAAGTTTTAATAGTGATTTTAAATAATTAATTTCATTTCAAAGCTCTGTGCCACTGATCTGTGCAGTATAAATCACCTTTCGAAGACCACCATGTCTCACAGTCATGTATGATATTTTTTGGCAATCTTTGTTTTTGGTCATTGCAGAGACGACAAGATACAGTACCCCAATATGTAGTTTCTCTTGAAATGTCTCACATATTAGATGGCCGAACTAGACAGCTAGAATTATTTATTTCCTGTTCCTCCTCCTTCCTCAGGGTGAAAATCAATAGACGGATCAATAATGGCCCAGCCTGTTTCAAACAAACATGCCTGTTTCCTAGCTCTTCTTAATCACCGACTGGCAAACAAGACACAGGCATTGTTTAGAGGGGGTATCCCCTGTTCTTCTGTTCAGTCTTCAGGTGTCTTGCAGAGTGAGACTGGGAGCTGACTAGCACAATGCTAACATACCTTGTGTCTGCCAGTCACTACACAGGTGGGTGCTGTCTCACACTTTTTGGGGAAATCCTTTGAGCAATATCCAATGGTATCTTATGATACATCTTGCCACCCACAAGTCCTTATATCAGAAGCATTTCTCCACCTCAACAGGAGGTATTGGATATTATAGCAGACGTACTTGGTTGTTTTCAAGTGCAGAGAACAGACAGACCCATGCTGGGTTTGAGCTGCCATTAATGCAGATGTTTAACTCAGCAGACCCCTTCCTGTGACATTAAGCTTCAACAAAACAAGTTCTGAGTTATAAATGTATTCCTTCAAAAGGGAGGTCCCTGCAAACGGAAAGAAATACTTTCCATCTTTCCTTAGTTCACCAAATGACAAAACAATTCTAGAAACAGCAGGATAAGGTTTGCAAGGGAAATTCCTTCAAATATTTCGGCTTTCTATTAGAAATGTAATTAACGCCAGCGCAGATGGATTAGATTATTAAATAATGTCGCTGTGCAGGGTGAGTGCTCAGCACAAGGCCAGTGAAATGGCAAAAAGCAGGCAGGAATCTTTCATTTGAATTAACTGGCTGCGGTTTACATAGTAACTTTTTTGAAACCAGGCGTTATGTAGAGAAATACATGCGTATATACATATACACATTGGAAAGTATTTTTGTAATCACATTAGTTAAATTATTTGTAATGTAAGCACAGCAATATATATGTATTAATATATATATATATATTGTTCTCTATAGGCAATAATGACTGAATTCTTACTAAATGTCCATTGAAACAAGAAGGAATCATATTTGTCCTTCAATGCCAACTATCAAAAGATAAGTGCCAAGAAACAAACAAACTGAATAAACATTAGTATGTTGGCCTGAAGCAAAGAAAGCTTGTTTCAATCCATTTTAAATCACATCTCAAAGCTTTGCTTTTAAGTGCATAAATATGCACGCCTAGCCTTACATATTGCATTGGAAAATCCATGCCAAGAAACCCAGAGACAAAGTGAATGAAGATCAGTTTAAATATTTCAGTTGGCTCTGAGTTGGAACTGTTACAGTGAGATACCCGATCGATGTCTGCAAGAGCTCAGGCTTTTTGCTTCTCGTGTGGCAGCATTTGAGATCTTGTATTTTTCTGACAGTAACATGGTGACACACTCAAACACTGAAGGTCATGGAATTCAGAAGCAGGGAAGAGGGCGTCTGTATCTCTGCTCGTCTGTATCTATGTTGCTGTGTGTTGTATTTCCTAGCTACAGAGGCAGAAAATTACAAGCTGAATAGTTTGTTCTCTGAAGGGTTTGTTACGCTCCTTGCATGAGAATAATCTCGCAGAACTTAATAGGAATGCAGTTAATTAAAGGGAAGGCAAATGAGTATCGCAGAACACATTACGGTTCAATAGTAAAAATGTTGGTGTGATACTGTTTTAAAGTAGGTAAATCAGAGGTTTGAAAAAGGCTTTTGTATTTTGTGAAAGGATTGAGCAAGCCGAAAGTTGGTGTTAATGTGTATTTTTTTCTCGCTCTCTCTGGAAAATCAGTTTCCATGGCAACATATCTGAGATCCAAAAGTTGCCCCATAGGGTTCGCAGTGGCTGGTTTGAGCTAATTGGCTTCAATATTAACAGATTTCAGATGTCGTCGGTGTGATATGTGACTCACAGCAAAGGTGACATGACTCCTTTCTTGTCCTTTTCACATGTACTCCCATGACCGAGCTGTCCACAAGGACAACAGGCCGAGGCTATAGTGATGTAGACGAGGAACACACTGGAGCTCCAGATAAAGCAGGTCAAAAACAGGTTAAGATTGAGCATTTAGCTGTTGCTGGCAGAGGGAGGAGGAGGGTTTAGGGGGTGTTAGATATGTATGTATTTGCACCACAGAAGTGCTTGACAGCAGCAGGTATTATCAGTCTTCCCTGAGTTAACGCACGGCTCCTAATTATTCCCCTTATCAATATGGAAATGAGTCTGTTGGCAAAACGAATGATCTCAATGCCTTTCTGAAATACTGTCGAATGTTTTCTTTTTTGTGGCAATCGTACATTCATTCAGTTTATAATTACTGAATTATTTTACGGGAGTAATTCATCTTCTATCTTGATCATTCTACTAATACAGTCCCTATTTGGCATCGTGAATAGATGTTACATTCTGGTTCACAGACCAACAACATAATGTAATTGATGTAGAAAATAATAGAGATGGCTACATAGATTCTGATTATTTAGTAGCGTTGTTTAAGTCCTGTTAAGTCATCGTATGGATTGTTTTGTAGCCTATGATTAAAAGGAAAATCCTCTACGGTACATTTCTTTCCCTCACATTTATTAAGATTCACTTTAAAAAAACAAAACAAATGCTTTGCACTACAGGAATATTTTGGAAATGCACTGGTGCACCGGGCAATGCACACAGGCGTTTTTATACACTGTGAAATGAGTCATATTGTGAAATAAAACAAATCCTACACAAGCTAGTGGAGCTTGTAACGTTTTTTTGTTGTTTGTTGTTTCTGAAAAACTCCTTCCCAACACGAAACGAAAACTCAAACATAACATTCTAAACAGCTAAAAAGGCTAACCTTAACCTAGAACATAACCAAGTGTGGCCCTCTTTGTATATGTCTAGTATATTTGAATTTTTCCATTACTTTGGATTGCCTCCACATCTTCCAAATCTTAAAAAGTAACCACGCTTCCCAATAGCATGAAGTCTGGAAAAACATGTAGCGATGGTAGTCCATTCACAGCCAAGTACCAGCCATATGTCAGCTTCTCCTGAAATCTGGCCTGACAGGTGAGTGTGGTCCCTCCCTATCCACGCTGGGTCTCCAGGTAGGAGAGTACAGCTACCACTGCCAAATGACTCACCATTCTGGCAGTCAACAGAAGTTGAGGAAAGAAGCACAGTGATTCATACCGCCAGCCCCATGCTGACTTTGAGAAGGTGTTTGAGTGTGTGCCTAAAGTGCCAGAACATAACATTGGAGGCCTTTCGATTGGTGTTACATTTCCTACTTTGTGATTTTCCGGGTGGTTTTGTTTCACTTGCGTTGCCCCTGATGTCGTCATTCCTGTGCAACAACACTGTGCAGCTCTCGGGAGTTTTATAATGTATGTCCTCTCAGTGTGTTCCACGCCGCCTCTCAACAAAAGCAACAAGCTCTTCGTGTTGGTATGCGCCCAACAGAGGTTACGGAGAGAAGAACTGGAAAAAACAACTCCGTTCCTTTTGTCGCCCATCTGGCTCCCTCATTTCCATATTCGCCATTCTCTCTCTCTGTCCCATCTCTCTCTATTTCGCTCTTTCGGTGCCTCTTTTGGTCCCCCCCCCACGCCCCCCTTCTCCTTCCGTGCGCACTCGCGCCAACACAAACAAACACCCCCACGCACAAACACAAATGTAGCCGTGGTGTGGCTGCACGGTGATTTGCGACAGCTGCGTGAGGGCTGTGGGTGAGAGGCTTTGTTGTTCGGGATGACAGTTCACACACCTCCACAGCAGAGGAACATAGCAGGCACACACACTCACAGCATGAGCTCGTAGACACACATACAGCATGCAGACGCAGAGCAGGAGCACACGGACATGCGTACAGCACGCAGACGCACAAACGGCATAAGCACAAACGCACACACGCGTAACATAAGCTCACAGACGGAGACATACAGCATAACGGTACACACAGACATACACAGCGGAAACACACACATACCGACATGCACGCACCCACCCACACACATGGCCCTCCAAAGAAGGTGTAGCTATAAACCAGCGAATCGCACCCACCCAGACCTGAACACTGACTGAGCAGAAACCAATTAAGACGTAATGGTTGGCGGGTGCTACAGACTCTGTGCCAGTCAATGAGAAAGTGTGCACCCCCCTCCTCAAACACACATACACGCACCCACGCACGCACTCTCACGCACACACAGACATGCACCCACCCACGCACGTACACACTCTCTCACACACACACACACACACATTCCAGAGAGATAAGAAAGCCAATGTGGATCATAGCCTTGGGGATATCAGATAAGACCTCCATTACGTCGGAGCTGGAAGGACCACCTATATGAGCTGCAGTCATGAATGCAATCCTCCAGCGGCACCCCGGCCCACAATACCCTTCATTTGCTCAGCGCGGGCCATTCTTTGCTGGCTGGGGGACTGGAAGTGGCCTATTACAGAAGGATTAGGGATTTAGAGTTGTCAAAAAATTACACCCGGCTGGCTACATATGCATGCCAGGCTGGGTCCAGAAGACATGGAGTTGTTCGACTCCTCTTCGTGCGATGAGTCGAGCTGCTCCCAAGTGCTTTTGACTGATCTGCCTTTGAATCCTGTTCCTCTGCCGTCCAGCAGACTGTTTTATCACCCCACGCCCAGCTCCCCCTTTGGTAACGCAGCGTCGAGCCAACGGTCCACGTGTAATACGAGAGCACCATATAGATTAGACTAATGACTGCTTTGTGCTCTCATGAGACCATTAAGTCCTGTACATTTACAATGTTACGGGTGGTCGGCAAATTCCCTTGATGTCGTATTTGACTTAAGCACTGCTTTAGCGATGAGCTCACACCCACTGCCTCTAACAAAGCCTCTGGCATGGTGCTGAATTCAAACACTCAAAGCAATCCAAACAGATGGATCAACACATCTCTTAAGTGCCATACGCGAGGAGTGAGGAGAAGACACATTGATTGAATACAATTGGGGGCAACACTTAATGCAGTTGCATGAACGTCCACGTCACTGCTTATCAATGTCTAGTTGGCATGGCCTTTCAGGCAGGTGACAGAGGATCTGCAAGGACAACCTTTATCTTCCTCTTTCCAGCTTCCCCTCCCCCATACTGTGCCTGTATACACTTTAGGGCCAACCTTTACGGTTAACAATGACACTTTAACTACTGTTCAAATCCTGGAAAAAGAAATCCTTAGATATTATTTTTATGATCTCCATTGTTCCTCTGTTGGGGTTCCGCAACTGCTATTAGGCTCTCAGTTTGGCCTTTGACGTAAAGATGTAACATTAGCTGTAGAGAGGTGGCAAGTTTAGTCGGTTTTCTGTCAAAGGCCCCAGTGAAATTGTTTCCAAGTCCTGAGGGGAGAGCATGGTAAATCAACCTTGTAATGTGAAAGAAAAGTACAAAGGTTGAGGGCAAAGGGAAAGAAAGACGAAAATTGACCCGCAGTCTCATAGTAGTCGGTGTAAAAGACCATTACTGTCCACAACTGTGAACAAAACCAGAACAAATGTGTCTGTAGGAGGTCAAACCCAGAGAGCGTGCATTGGAGTTCTCTTTCGATTCCTTCATGGGGCACTTTACCAGGTAATAATGATCAAAGAACTGTTGAAAAATCTCAAAACCGCCTAGAGTAACTATATTTAATTTGAATTCAGGCAGATAGCAAATGAGACTGATGAAACACAGATGACAGGAGTCTAACGGAGTGTATTTTTACCTTGGAGGCCCGTAAGCAACATGCCAAACATTCAGTGGCAGCAGACAACGTCATGCTGTTTCTCACGACTGTGGTTAAAATAGAGTTGGAACGAACGCAGAGGGAGATTGTGTCAAAACTGGCCCGAAAACAAAACCCAAGTCACAAATCGCACTCATCTCTTCACAGTTGTGTCTGATGTGCGTTTCTTAGCAAGACACAATAGACAAGACGTTGGCATTGATGTTGTGTATTTACATGTGGAGACGATTCTAACCATCCAGCTGACATTATTACATTTCGAATTTTACATCCTGACAAGGTCTGCGTGTATCAGTGTGGAAGCTGAGCATCTGCTTCTACATTTAGACAGCGCTAATGCATGGTTCAGACAAGCGTCGATGAACTCCAGAGCCTCATAGTAGATTGAATCGTGTCTAATTAGTCAGTGTTCAAGTTTGACATCAAGCTCCGAACTAGCATCTCACACAAATCTAAAGGAACCTTCCCCCCCCCCCCCCCTTGCATTGTGAGATAGTGGGCGAGTCAGGTCACCTCAACGCTGACGTCTGTCATGAGATTGACTTGATCGACTTCCTGGGCAGTTCAGCTGGACCTCTGCAGCTTCAACAATGCTGGTGATGCAAGGCAAGGAGGATGGGTGCTGCTTGTCTACTCTTTGGACATGTTAGGCATGGGAGGAGAAAAACTTCACTGACTTTTCCCTCAAGCATATGACAATGCCACTCACTGCCTGTCCCTCTCCACGGGCGCAGCCGAATGACTCATTGCCAGATGAAGCCCCTTTTCATGGTATTATCTCTCACCAAAGACGATTAGGAGAAGAGGGCTGAGTGATCGCGTCCCCTGGTTTCCCAAATGCCACCCAAAAAAACCAAAACGAGCAACTGATGACGCTCATTTATTTCACCGCATGCCTGTAGGGATAACCAGACAGATAACAAATATGGCGGAGAACAGTGATTTTGTTTGAGGAAAACACATTCTGTGGATTTGAAAATTGCTTTTGGATCCCCAACTATTTTGTCTGGCCAAAGGATATAATCTGTTAGTTGGCAGAGTGAAGATTGAGTAGTGTCTGTATTTGCCCAGACCCTCTATGGCTGTTTAACAGGAATAGTACCTCAACGCATGAAAAGGTGGGAAAAGTAATACATCGGATGTCTTTGATACACAATAGTACACAGTAGTACAACTTTTCTTCAATGCAATCCCAAGGGAGCTGTGTTATTTTCTGCCTTCAAAATCAATCAGGTTTCAAGCGATTGGATTGCACAGTTAAAAGTATAGTGTGTGGCCGCCTTGCAGATTATAAATTAAAGCGAGGGAAGAAAAAATCTGTTCTATTTTCTAATAAGATTTTTTTGCGCTCAGGCCCTGGAGAGAGGGAAGATCTATTTTTTCTTGAGGGACTGGTTTTTCACTATGAATTACTCCTCCGGTCCACTTTTCTCTTGGCCGCTAAGGTGCTGGTTCCTTGTCATTCTGGATATTTGGTGTCAGGGCTGATGAATTGCAACTCGAGTCTCTGTTAATGTGTTGCTAATAGCCAATGGGGGAGGAGCCAAAGCAACCCAGCAGTTGGATCTGGATTGATAAGCACAGGTGGTCTTTGAGCTTGTACAAAAGAGAGGATGAGGAAAACGACTGTGCCTCCCGCTAATGGACGTGGCTGGACTGAATAGGATGAAGCTGCAATGCCTCGGTCTGATTGCTTTTCCTCCCTGAGCACTGCTTGCATTAGAATATTTTTCACATGATTATTTTTCTTAGACTTTGTCGTTCTCGGCTATGTTTTGGAGGTGTATGGAGGTGATTTGGTGACGTAAATGAATGCAAAGTGCATTCAATTATGTGGGTCAGTGTGTGATTGCAGTGAGTGATTTTGTCTTTACAAATGAGAAACCTTGTGCTCTCCTTCATGGTGTTCTTCTACACAGTTGTCCTGCACTGACAAAAGTGGATTAGGCCTGCAGAGTGTTGTGTGTGTGTGTGGGTGTTGTTGTGTGTGTGTGTGTGTTCTGGTTGTGTGTGTGGTTATGTGTGTGTGTGTGTGTGTGTGTGTGTGTGTGTGTGTGTGAAAACTGACAAGAAAAACTCTTGGTCACAAGTGTGTAGCAGATGGGATTGAAGGGCCATCAGTTTTGTTTGTGTGGAGGGTTTTTTACATGCCCAACTTCATCTCTTTCTTCTCCCTGAAGATATCAACAGGAAATTGCTTTTCGTTTCAGAAGCCACTCAATGCAGACGCATTAGAAGTCGTAATGGACTTGGGCAAGGGGGGCAATATTGTATTGATTGTGCCTACTGGACGTAGATGAAACTGCTTCTCACCTTTGAATAATTCATTTCTCTATTATAATTATTGCCCTAATTGTAATAATGTTTGGACAACAATCTGCTTTGGTAAAATACCCCTACGCTCGCTCCAGTCCCCCAACACCCCACCACTCCCTTATCCTATAGGAATGATTTGATGAGAATACTAATGTGATCATTTTTCATCCAACAGGATTATGGTATCCATTATAAAGATGATAACTTGCGTTGCCTGAAAGGCAAACAAAGTTTTAGACAGATCGTGCCTCTTAGTTTTAATTAAAACTCACAGACAGCTTAATTGCGCTGCGTTGTGCTCTGCTGGTGCGTGGAAACTCTAGAAGGTTCCGAGAGAGAGAGAGAGCCGCTCTTGCCCTCAGTGCTCCCCACGCCAGCCTGCTACAAACTGAAATGTTCCCAAGTACCAACAAAGTTGACGAATGTGTTGCAGGAGTTGCGAGATAAGAGGAGGTGTCCGCAGAGGAACTGTGATATGTGAACCGTTTGAATTTGGACGACTTTGACACCAACATCTTCGATGCGTGCTCTATTATTGATATATTGTTGAGCGTGGAGCGCGCACAGAATGCCTGACTACTGGAGTATTGGCCTTCGACTGTGTTTTCACCAGAGGGTCAGGCTAAGTGAGACAGAGAGAAAGTAACTTGAGCTCTTTCAGACAGCTTCATTCCATTGGCATATCATAGACTGTAAGCTCTTAGGGAATGTGCCTCAGCAGAATTATACATTCTACTTCTGAATTGATAATGCTGATGTGTAACTCATTCTGGGCTTTTAACAATATCTAAGAGGCATACATATTTATGAAAAGCTCAGTCTAAGGCTTACGTTTAGCTTATTGGGCACTTTCAGTCTGATTGGGCCATAATTATCCATCATTGTGTCTTCCAAGTTTTTCCCTCTATTTTACAGAGTATTAAAATCATCAAAATTCACTGGAACTTGCAAAGTCATTTTGCAACAGAAGTTCAGCAGCAAGACCGTATTACAGATGAGTGCCTTTATTAATAGTGTCTTCTGCAGA
The DNA here is from genome assembly GCA_036571765.1 of Plecoglossus altivelis. Classification (NCBI taxonomy): domain Eukaryota; kingdom Metazoa; phylum Chordata; class Actinopteri; order Osmeriformes; family Plecoglossidae; genus Plecoglossus; species Plecoglossus altivelis. The sequence continues at coordinate 7,965,545 of BROE01000008.1, read as the reverse complement.
CCACATGCTAGGAAGCACATAGTGATAATGCTGTTGAGATAGGGAGGCAGTGTGTGATGGCCCGCAGTGGGAATTTGACATTGCTTTGTGTGTTTTGCCAGGAAATTACTGGGTCTATTTCTGATGTTGGACTGCTGCAGCTGTCCATGGTGCTGAAGTCTGTTTTAATGCTGCTTTCTTACTCTCTGTATTATCCATGTCTAATGGATGGATCATTTTTTGTCTATTGTCCATTGTTTTTTCCAGCAGGCCAAAGCTCTCCTCTGACTTCCATGGCTATTTTTGTCATGTTTTCCTACAATCTCTTTATCTTCCTGTCTACATTTTAATCATCTTAGCCCTGTCAAAATGTATTCTTAGCATTTTTGAAGGTTAGTCCTACACTTACAAAATATACTAAAGTGCCAATACACTATCACTGTATGTGGACCTTGGAAGGCTTTCGAGTGAGTCAGAATAAAAATAGGCCCAGACGACTGTAAACAACGGACCATCTCCCGCAATAATTTAAATCTCATTGTCTGCACATGACCCATGTCTCCTTCTCACCGTTCGTTCCTATTCCACACATGTCACTGTCTGCTTGCCTATTCCCCTCGTGATTTCATTTACTATTGATGAATTTGTTTGGCTCTGCGTAAGGCAAGATAAGGCGAAGCAAGCCATCTGAATGGGGAAACAAGGCTGTGTCAATATTTACTCAACAGCAACACACAGAGCCTCGGTGTCACGCTCCTCAGCTCCTGCTACGACAAGTTCTCAAACAAGACGAGTTCGCTTCAGACTCGGCTCAAGGAATGCTCAGCTAGATTCCCTTCCATTCAGACGAAGAGAAGTGCTGGAATATGTTCTACTTGTTTGTCCCCCTCCCCGAAAAACTTTCCGTTTGGAGACAGGCGACCGAGGGGGCGTTTAAAAAATAATGACAATAACCTGATTTCTGAAAGCAGAAAGTGCAGGCGCCCATGTAGCGAAGGCAGCGTGTCGGAAGCTTTGAATTGTCACCGTGAGGATTAATAAAGAATGAGGTCCTTTAATGTTTCGCCCGAGCAAGCTCATAAAAGCCGACATGCAGTGAAAGGATAGAAGGAATGACAAATAAACCCAAGGCTAATAAATGCCACAGTTTTCCTTTTGTGTTTGCAAGGCATGCAGAAAATGGAGGACAGTGGCGCCCGGGATGGGAAGAGAGAGGGAGGTGGCAGAGGAACTCTTTTTGCCCGTGACTTGTAAAGGGTGCTGGGAAAAGTGCTCCTGATTTGTCAAACACAATCGTCTCTGCGCCTTGTGAATGAGCAGAGTTTTTCTAAGAGACGGTCCTCCGGCTGAATAAAGCTTTAACAGGACCTGGGGCCTGTCACATCTGTGGCCCTTCATAAAATACACACAATTCCATTCATTCAGAGTCCGTTGCGCACCCATCAATCATCGCAGCAGAAGTCCCTAGTTTGTATGTTTTGCTGTACGTCCATCTCAACAGAATGGTCAGTCGTCTAAAAACTTTTTACAGATGAAGTTTGATTACTTTCTGGGTTCTTACCAGGCTTTCAAATTCTTAAAATGCATTGCAGTTGGGTTGTGAAAAGACCTCTGACAAGGGTACAGAGACCACTGATGTAAGTAGAGCATTTGGCTATTGTATGACTCAAATTTGTTGATTGCAGTTCTCTTGAATGAAATGTACTTTACCTATCTCAAGAGTGGGAGCCAATCTACGAAAGGGTCATGTTTGTCATAAAGTACCTTTGATGTGTATATTGCGGTCGTGAAGCGACTCTGTGGGCAGCGAGGCAGAAGGCAGTGCCCTTAAACGCGACCAGGAGCCGGCTTGGATTTCAGCGTTAGACAGTTCAACTTTTCCTCCAGCCTGGGTGGTCTCCTCTGCACTTCTGCAGAGCTCAATGTGGCATATGAGCAGTAGTTCATCACTTAGCCAGCGGCCCGCAAACCACTTATGTCATCACTTTCATTTGTCAGAATCCAGACCGCATCTGCATGCGACGTTTTACTCAGAGCCTAAACAGATCACCAACACAGGCTGAATAGTGCAAATCCAATAGATTATCTTGCAATAATATTTGGGTTTGTTTGCGATTTAAACGCTAGGAGGAGAGGAAATGATTGTATGTTTGTTTTTAGGATATATACGATTAGGCTGAATCAGTGATGGATTATATCATCCATGATGAATCATTCCTACACAATGCATGATTGTGTTTGAGTAGGATCTCGGTTTTCTTTGCTGTTTCATAACAGAACCCTACTTGAGGAAGATGGAACGATTTCTAGTCTTTTGAGCGCGGGTGCCCTGAATGGAGCTTAGCTGCCAAGAGGGTCGACAGCAGCTCTACGTGGAGGAGAGAAATGTGTATACACACACCGTAGCTGATCTGTATCCATCATAGACCAGCTAGTTAAGTGAGCCATCAGTCACTCCTGGTTCTTACCTCCATAGCACTCTCCCCACAGGCCAGCGCTGGGCCCCAGTCTCCCAGTGAAGAGCTCCACACATCACCACCGCACACACCAGCACGTGCACGCACTCTCGCACGGGCGCACGCAGAAAGAACATCTCAGACCGGCGAATTAAACCCTGATAATGACACTCAATGAACAAGCTCTCTCTCTCGTTCACACGCATATACGCACACAACCAACGCGTACGCACACAGGCACATGCACAGACACGCGTCTTTCACAGTCTCAGCTACACACCCCTCGTGTGTGTCCATCTCAGACAGGAGAAGACACAAGCCAAGCCTTTCAGCAGTAAGGGCCTTGGGCCAAAAGGCAACTTAAATCAATTCTATTTGATTTGGTGCCACAGCCTACACTACATCATTATAATTCCATTAACGCGGGGATGGATTTTCAATGGATGTAACTGCAGGCAAATGGTTGGGCATAATTGTGTGAAATGAAATACAGCCCAGGTACTGAATGCGGGTGTAAATGTCCTCCTCCTCTTCCTTACTTTGTGATAAGGACTGCACGTCCTCCAGCATCCTGCATCACGCAAGGCTTTTTTCTTCTTTTTTTTCTTTTAAACACAGGCTTCTCTTTGGTTCTTTAGTAAGATGCTTTCCAGAATGCTCAGACAATCAGAAAGTGATTTCACAGCTTATTTGATCAGCTCTGGCCTCGCAGACGCAGGTCTAACCCACCGCAAAGATTTCAGCCAATACTTTATTGACGTATGTCATCGCAAGACGCCAGGCTTGAACTCCTTGTAGCATCCATTTTTTTCCATCCTCCCCCTCCCCCCCCATCAACACTGATCATCTTGACAGAGGAGAGACCTCGTCCACGTTGCATCAATCAGAAGAGGGGCGCTAATGGGATTACATGTGTTGCCCATGGCGAGGAACCTCAGAGACCGTTCAGAAAGCTGTGGAGAGAAGATGAAGTCATGGAGTGGCTTTAGAGCCCCTAGTGAAATATCTATCAGGAAGTCCGTAAAGAGATCGAGATTTACTGCATCACTGGTGGCTGCGTGGCTCAGCAGTCGGCTCCTACGTTCACTCATTCGATGATAAACAAGGGGCAGAGCTGTGGAGATGGATGTTTATCATGGTCCAATTCGATTTAATCTGAGCTCTGTTGCTCTGTGACCCATTCTGACCCCATAGGGAAAAACTAATCTTTGAGAGTTTAATTTGCCAACTGTTTCAACAGAGATATGCACATTTGTGCACAATAAATTCACCCAGTACTCAACATGCGCTGCCAGTGTTTTCGAAAGCACTATTCAACCCAGACTTGAACCCTATCCAGCCAGTTTAATTTGTGCACCGCTGTTCAAAGAAACTTTGTTTGGCCCTTCCGATTTTGGCTGTGAGATCGCTGACCGCGGCCCAAATCTGAGTAAACTGTTTTTCAGCTCGACACTGAGTTTGTGTATTGGACATATTGATGCATAATTAATGTCCTGCGAGCCGGTTGCTCATGAAATATTTGTGTTGCTCTCAGATGAGTACCACAATGACTGTTGTAGTTGGATGGTGAAACTGCTCAACGGCCTCTCCTTAGACGTCCCTTCGGTTTGACTGGAGCCTGCAGACGCACTGTCAGAGTGACAGGAACACGGGCAGCGGGAGGAGGGAAAGCCACTCCTGAAGGTCACACGTCCATCAGACAGGCTGGGACGAAAGGCGAGGAGCCGGAGGAGGAGAAGGAGAAGCTATCGGGGCACGAGCCGCTTGAAACAAAGCTGACAGTTCGATCCATTTTCTTCCTGATCAGGTTACATGGTTGCGACACGCTTGGGGACATGAGGCTGGCCCGCATTCTACGGAGGCCAGATACTTTGGTATACTCGATGATGCGGGTTAAGAATCGTGTCTGGTATTCTGGGTCTGCAGGTAAACCCTGCGCTAGGCAGTATGTGCAGCGGGCCAGTAGCAGCCCTGCAAGTTAGTGTAGAGCGAGGCAAAATCATGGGGAAATTTACAAGCATAATAATGACTCCTATGCTGGCTTTAATTACTACAACGCAGGCCGTCTTTGAAGTACGCTAATGCAGCTGGAGTTAGTTTGTCTCATGTCTTATTCCTTTACAGGGAACAGATAAACAGGAATTTGCTATTAAAAGTGCATGAGGGTGAGAACGTTTTTTTTTTGGTCAAAAATGCAGCTAACAAATTGCTGCAAAAAGCTTACAATAATTGCCCATTCCCTGCCTTGCATTATAGTTTTTCCTTCCTTTATTCATGAGAATGATAGATACATTACAGATGTCAGCTCCAGTGTTTAGCAAATAGTTTCTGGAGGTTTCGAATGTGCTGATTTATTGTGCGCTGGTACTGTGCAATGAATGCTAAACAGGCCGTGGATGTCAGGCTAACTTCAGGGTTCTGTGTTATCGCTCAGCTTCTTAGTGGAGCGCCTTTGAGCTTGTTCAAGATCCACCTGGCCTCCCTCCTGTGCTCGGCCCCCAGGGCGAGGAGAGGGGGAGAGGGGCACTCAGCGCTGCATCCTGTGATACCTGCACGTTTGTCCCCTTCTCTGGTACTGCCTGGCTTTGACGTTGCACGTCTTGGTGTGTCGTTGATTCCATTGCGTTGCGCCGCGTGTTATCGTGATCGAGCTGCTATCGTTGCTATCGAGGCGTCGCCATCATCGTTCATCGTGCCTGGTAACCGAGATGATGTCGTTTGAAGACTCTGACCCCAGTAATACGGTCAGAATTATACGTGTTATTTACACGCCACTCAGAAGAAGTGTCTTCTAGATGTAGATTTTAAGTGAATCAAGGATGGCAACCAGTGTTGCCATGCTGGCAAAGACAACACCGAGCAGACGTTTCACCCCCCCACACACACACACACATGCACACCGCCCCTCCACCCCACCCCAGTCCTTAACCACACCTGAGCCGTCCGTATGTCACACGCTCAACACAGCTCCAGACTGAGCTAAACGACTGAGGGGGCGGGGGCCATCAAACTGGGCGACCAGGCAGGTAGATGACAGTTCCACCTGTGCATCGCTGGGCCCTACCGCACACACTGCCCGTGGCAGGAGCTGGCTTCTCTGGCAGAAGGCTCTCTGTCAGCTCATGGCATGCTGTTGATGTCTAGAGAACCAGCAGGCAGGCACACAGGCAAGTAGGGCGGTGTACAATCCCCCCAGATGATAGTGAGATGGGGAGGGGGTGGGGGAGGTGGTTGCACGCCTGTTTGGGCTCTCAGATCCACAGGGCCTTCTCGCTTCCTGATCTACCTGTCAGTCTCGTCTGGGGGCGTTTAGACTCGGCGACTGGTTTACCTGGGCTTTTCCCTGTTTGCATTTTACCTACATCTCTCCGGTTGGAGACAGGGTGGAAGGGTACGTTTGAGGGGAGGCCTGCTAGCCCACGGGACGGCCGGGCTTAGCGTTGCATATGGTGGCATTTTGTTTTGCGTGATGTGTCAACGAAGGAGGGTTCTCTTTGTTTGCTTTCGCGACGTGTGAGACGGCTGTCTTTCCGTTCCATTTTGATTCCATTTCAGCCAACCTATGCAGTGAGAAAAGCCCTGTGGGAAACGCATTTTCAAGTAACTTCTTAACTGTAGCAAATGACAGGGATTCAAGCGTTGGCACAAGCAGCGACATATGTTTATTTGACTAATGTATTGAAGTGATAGATCCATACAGTCTTGTGGATTGTGTATTTCCTGTCTCCTCAGAGTGTAAAATCGTACCATCAAACTTACATGGATTTCTTCTGTGCGGATTTGTCTCATTACTGGTTGGGCAGATGCCATAGAGATGCTCATTAGAGTATGTGGTACAGTTGGACCAGACACGCAGAAAGGTTACAAAGTTTGGAGAAGGAAAGAACTCAGACCTTTGCCCTTGTGTTCATTCTCCTCCAAATGTAATTTATGGTTGGAATCATTCTTCTGGCATAACTGACTGCTCTAATACGACCAGAGTCTGAACAGGAGAGACATTCCAGGGAATATCCCAAATTGGCCTCATACAGAGGAAGGTCACCCGGGCGACGAGGAGATGTGAGCTTGGGTTCTGGGAAGGGGGCGGTAGGAAAGAGGGGCAAAAAGGGGTTTCGACGGATGCGTGACAGCTTGAAGCAGCAGTCTTTGCGAAGACATTCCATAAGGCCGTCATGGATGGATGTCCATGAAACCACATACATCACATGACAAGAGTCAGTCAGCGTTTCGGAGCATTAGAGAGAAGGCTCAAGCAAAACTATCCTTTTTTTCTGAAATGAAGATGGGTTTTTCAGTCCAATCTAAAGGGATGGGATGTGGTTGTATGTCTCCATCCCTGCCTGGCAAGAATGTGAGCACTGGTAGGGATGTTTCTCATCCTGTGACTAAGAAACACTACCCTCTATAGCTAGGCAAGTGAAGTACAGCTAATGGATTAGTGGGGAAACACATTGAAATCAAAGCAATGTAGTGTTGTGGGATGTTTTGCCTTGTGCACCTTTTTGCTCTGGCGTGTGTGTGTGCGTGTGTGTGCGTTTGTGTGGGTGTGTGTGTGTAATGTGATTCATGAGAGGCAAATTGAAGGTGCCATTGTTGGAGCCCGGGGCAGCAGGAGTGATGCGACTGTTTGACAGCTCTCATTAGCGTATTAGACACAAACACTGGCACAGATGCTCCCGGTCAGTCCTTGGTCGAGCTGGCGCGCGTGGTAACGGCTTCCTGACAGGTGGCTTTGTGGCACTCTGTCTCATGGTTGACAGGGTGGCGAGCAGAGCCCTTTTTTTGTAACGGGTTTCGATCTCGCAAAGGACAATAGAAAGAGTAAAAATGCTCCGTAACCTCTAGCATTTAGAACACATGATTCAAGCAACTAGGCCCATGAAACATGACCCTCAATTAACGCATCGAAGAAGCGTACAGTGTTAAAAGGCACTTTAGAAATAGGCCATTGAGGCTAAAGGCCAGCCCACCTCAGTCAATCTGACCACTGACAGAGAAGTTCAAATGAATGTCAGCTCAGGGTTAGCATGTAACCAACACTCCATAACTATAGGGAAGAAAATGTAGAGGTGCATATAAATCGTACATCTTCCCGTATCTCTGTAGGACAAAACTGAACTGAAAGACTGTTTTCATTCAGTATCCTCAAAAAACTTTCATGCCAGATATTTAGTCAATAAAAAACATAACTGAGAGCAGAATGGTTTGTGATACCTGCACTGATTGTACATATTACGCTTCTTCGGAGTCTTTAACCTCACAAATGTTCTACTAGCGTAAAGCATTTTTCCAATTTGATGAAAACCAGATTTCTCCAAAAACGTTAGTTCATATCTCGGAGAATCACATCAAAGGTAAGCAGGAAGTCATTTCACACATCATAAATCCTGTAAAAATGGCCTCCGTAAAATACCCGGCTTCGTTCAGGCCGAATCTTACAGATGCAGAAAAAGGATAGATGACCTTGTCCGTGTTTACCTCAGGCCTCCGAAATAATTATTCCTGAAAAGACATTATCCAATTTTATTGTGATTGTTTGAATTCCAGGGCGCAATCATTCCCATTCACAGTTTTGTGGGAGACCAGTGATGGCTCTGAGGCAAAAATAAAGACCATTTGTGTCACGGAGGTGTATGGAAGTGCGTGAATGTCTGTGTAGTCGCATGCAAACAAATCTGGGGTAAGAAGTGCTTTTTTCTTGAGGCCTTTGACTCGTTCTATCAGGACAGAGGTTACCAGTCCAAGAGGACCAGCTCAGCAGTAAGCCCATGCAATTTCCCTTTCATCCACTTTAAAGATTAATGCTGGTGCAAATTACTGGGTGCATGTAATGCACTCCCAGAGTCCCTTGGCTGCAGGCAGGCAACTGGGGGAAAATTGTTTGCTTGTGTGTGCGTGTGTGTGCGTGTGTGTGTGTGTGTGTGTGTGTGTGTGTGTGTGTGTGTGTGTGTGTGTGAAGGGGGGTTCATGTCTCAGATGTGACTGTAAAGATCCATAGGTCTACTTGGTTAAAACCACGAATGTGGAGAGTTGAAAGGCGGCTTAATAACACACATTTCTATCTGACAGACTTCTGACAGACTTACAAAGTGAGACTGAGAGATGGAGTGAGAGAAAGAGAGAGGCAGTGAGAGAGTGAGAGAGCGAGCAAGAGTGGGGGGGGACAGTGAACATTCATCAGTAGGCATGACTTACCATTCTTTCATCAGTCCCATCCCCTCCAGGGCTCTGGAGCAGGCAGATAAAGTTGTCAGTCGAAGATCTGTCCAAGGGGAAAGAGACAAGGGAGGTGGGGGGGGAGTGTGTCACCTGATAAAGTGCTCTCCTCCCTGCTTGAGCCCAACAAATCAGACAAAGAATGTTTTTGAGATCCAAATAAAAGCCAATCGTGTCGCGCTCCATCCTTCTCTGACACAATCTTTTGAATCCACTCTTGTCAACAACAATGATACTGGGCACCTCAGTGCTGAAGCTGCTGCCAAAACGAACCATCCTCCTTGATTGCCATTATCTGGCACTCCACTCCTGTCCTTTGTGTAAAGTTGTTGCACCATTCAGGAGGAGGATGGTAATGTACCTTGGTAGCTGTCTTCTCGGATCACCCTCCCCACCCACCCAAAAAAACACACAAAAAAGACTAAAGAAAATGATTGGTTGATTGTTGTCAGAGCTTGACATTGATCTTAATTATGTCTAGAAATATGCATGCAAGTGCTTTTGAGTCTAGTTAAAATGTAGACTACATTTTGGAGGTGACTGCAACGTTGGTCTTGAATTGATCATAGATGTATGTTGGTATGCGCACAGGAACGTGTGATGCTGATTACAAGGTTGTTTTCAGGTATGATTGAGCAATTGTTTCTGCGAGTGGGTTGGGGGGCGTTCGAAGAATGAACGTGGGAATTTTAATTACGCATCTTTGGTGGGCGTGCATTTTGCATTTGCTTTTGTTCCTCGTTTACACCGAAGATTCCAGTTTATGTGCAGAGGATTGTCTGCTGAAATATATGTACACCAACCAGTGAATTATATTTTTTTATGTATATACTTCTCTATTTACTACCTGGATTGATTCAGTCAACTCTGCCAAGCTCATAATCCCGCGTACACCCTGTCAACGAGGCCGGCAACACATAAAAAATGAGGCAGGCGGTATTATTCGCTGCCACTCATCCCCAGGTGTTGTTTGGTGTGAAGACTGGCCTGTGGGAATGCTGAGCGCTGAGACGCCTGATCCTTCATTTGGCTAATGGCGGACGGTGGGACTGACAGGGGGGACACGTGGCAGCAGCCCCGGTGGTGACCCCCCAGGTGATGGATGTGGCAGCGTTGACAGGGGGTAAGTAGCTCCGTGTGGCCGTCCCCATCCAAACAGAGACCTTTGGAAGTCCCTTCTGTTCCGAGGCGTAGCGCGGAGGGGCGAAGGTATGGGGCTCAGCGTGGAGGGTGAGCACGTCCTTGCTCGTGTGGTTGCCATGGACTGACAGTTGCCATGTGTAACCCAGAAGGTGCTAAACAGCCCGTCTGGTCACCGTAGGAGATCACTCGCCTACGTTTTTTGTTTTTGATTTTTCCCTGGTCATCATGACATTTGAAGCCAATATATGGTTAGTGAATATTTACAACTGGTTAAGTTACAACGTGTGTCTTTTGCAGTCTTGGTTAAAAGAAAGTCTTCAAAAGGTGAATTAACTTGGAACTGTTGTCACATATGATTAAGCCCCCCATTATTATCTGACAATGGCCTCTTTTTTTCCTCTCAGAGGAAATCCATTACTTTCTTATACAGGACGAAGTGCAATGAACACAATTCTTTTCCATTTACCTTCTCCAGATTGTTCCATCATGGCATTTCATCCAGGGCAGCTTTTCACATTCAAACAATAATTGCGAGCCATGCTCTTCTTGGTGGATACTAACCACTTTCCCTCCACTGCGGCAGCATGCTCAGCGCGAACATTATTCCACTTCACCATTCCAGTTCATCAGAGCATTATAACTTATGGGGGCCCAGTCATTATCTGTGCATTAAGCACTTTTTTCAGCATCGGATTTAATTTGTTTTATTCGGTGACTGAACCAATGATGTGACTTTACAAGAAGTAAAACGCGCACACACCTACAGACTTACGACACAATCACATCACAAGTCTAGAACCCCAAAGATCTTGCATCTGCATACTAAATGATGAACCACATGTCAGGTACAGTTTAAAGTACCTCGGTCTAAAAACTGTTCCAAATTGAATCTGTTTGATGCAAGGTTAGCATTTAAAGCTTTGGAAAAGCTTTGTATGACAGCCCAATCAATAAACCAGAGGTTTAGGAGAGTAGTGGGATTTAAAAAATAGTCTGAATTGAACAGAACTTGGTCATAAATAAAACATTAGCCTCGGTGCTGTTAAGTGAAGGTGTGGGTGGACGCTGTGACACCGTTTTGCACAAATAAGCATAAATCTAAGTTTCCACTGAAGCATAAAACATGGGTGCTTTAATCACACCGAGCAGATTTGGTAGACGACAGGGGCCATCGAGTGAGCCCTGTGATTCCTATCTACAACTGCCGTTTATTTCCAGACTACTGGGTATAAACGACCTTAAAGTGTTTCCCCTTATCTTTATCTGCAGACATTATAGGTCCATATTTTGTAGTGGCACAACTAAATCAACGTTTTGTACGTGTATACATAATATTTTGATAGGCAAGACAACGTGAATCACACATACAATATACATATCTTATGAATATGTTTTACTTCATTATCTTATATTACTACACGTTGCAAAAAGATTGACGGCAGAGACCCGTGAGGCAGAACTTCATTTCCCAGCGTCCACCGCTGCATTTGCGTTTCCCGAAGTCCTGTTCGACATCCTGCTCAATCCTAAAAGCAACAAGAAGGTCGCAATAAGCCGTTTATCACAGAACAAGAATAGACATTGCAAGACAAAATGATCGGGCAGGCTGTTCGGCGATTCACAACCTCTGCGGTTCGCTCTTCGCATTACGCCGAGGGACCCGGAAAGGTAATATCTTTAAAAATGTAACTCTATATATACAATTTAAACAGCAGTCCTGTCATATGGCCTTGCCTCGGGTCCAAGCCTGCTTTGGAGGTCACTCTCTTGACAATGCAAGCTAGCCTAGGCTACTGTGAGTTTAACAGCGTGCTACTGATTAACTTGATCATCAGGCACTGGCGAGCTAAATTCAGCCTTGCTTTAGTTTTACGTATAAAATGTATATAATCGAACTCTCGGCAGTTTCTAGTGGCAGTACAGGCAGGTTACATGTCCCCATCCATGCTAGCAGTACGCCACTGTTAACGCTAGCTAGTAGCCTAGCATTACTATGTGAATCCTTATCGAACATTAGCTGTTATCGCTAGCGTGCTAGCAAGCTACTCATTTCCTGGTGTGGTTAGCTTGAGATCATTTACAAGGTCTTTGTTTAATTACTAGTTAGATAGATGACGTAAAATAGCAAACGTTAAATATTTCCGTAAATGTTCATGAACGTAATGGAAACGTGTAGTCCACTGACTGCTTGGAGTAGTTGGCAAAAGTTAGCTAGACAGGCTCTGTAGTGTCACCTGGTAGCCTCTCCGCACCGAGGTTAACATCCTGTATTTGTCTCTAAGGGTTATATATCTACTACATTAACGAAGCTACTTAAGACCTATTCCTAACATAATCGCACATTATATCGATGCTTGTAAAGACAGGACATGGCGTGTTTCTGTTCACCACTGACAGCAGCTCTTCAAGGAGTCCTTGAGCTGTAGCGTGCTGCTGTAGACACCCAGACACGTTTATTCAACAGTTGCGAGCCTGGATATGTTCATTTGCATTCGTTCACGTCTGACTCGCTGTATCTCTTTCTGTGTGTTTTCATTTCAGAACCTTCCGTTTTCGGTTGAAAACAAGTGGCGTCTGCTGGGCATGATGGTGGTGTTCTTCGGAAGCGGCTTTGCCTTCCCCTTCATTGTTGTCAGACATCAGCTGCTGAAGAAGTGAAGTGAATGTGCGTTCCGTGCAGCCTTCTCGGTAATAGCCGCTGATACCGCTGTTATCCAGCGTTCATATACACGTCAGGAACCGTTAGCTGTTTCTTGACACCAGTTTGATCGGCGCTCAGGAGAATGACATTTATCACTGTTTGTTACTGTTGATTTTTCCGTCGACCTCAAACTAATGACTGATGTCTGTGTCGGGACAGTTACAAATGTCATGCAAGTTCATTTCTCCGTTGTCATTTTAAGATAAGCCCCCCACATTAGCATGGTAATTTGACATCACGAGAGCAGATAAATATCAGGTGGAAACAAGCCTGACTTGCAGTTGTCACTGTCACATTTATCTTAACTGCTGTTTACTCTGAAATTGGATTTCTGTCAACGGATCTGCACCAGCCATCTTATCCATCTTTCTGTTTGTCTCTCGCAGGTCGGCGCCTCGAACACGTCTATCCATCAACGTTCTCTGATCTTGGAAGTATGGGATTCCCCTATTTGTCTTTGTAAATAAAGTAGATCTAAATTTATGATGCTGGCATGATGTATCCCGTTCATGATTTCTTTTGTTATTTGAATTCGGTTCTGAACTCTGTTAGTTCTTAACAATACCTCTGGAAGGAAGTTTCGCTATTTTCAGGCAGTTCTTGGCAACCTAGTTTCTTATTGTGCGTTGACCAACAGCCTAACGTTAATTTGGATGGCATATCAGTGTTTCTTAACCACACCATGTGACACAAACCTTTTGCATTATTCCATAAAATATATTAATTAATTGACTATTTGATTTATGGAAGTATACACAGCCCTGAGTATGTACAAGGGCTTATGTTTTCTGCTTGAACAAACAACATGCGCTAAGTCTTCTTTTAAATCCAGAAATCACCAGACGATACGAATACACGTGATGTACTTTTTTATCGCAGTCGCAGATGTCAAGTTAAAGCCAGTATTTGGAGGGGAGTTTGTGTCGTTAAAAGCGTTGAACTTGAACGTGGGACGTGGGAGCGAAGAACCAAGATGAACCAAGACTTCCCTTCCCTCGGCTCATACAGCGTGTGTTTAGGAATGGACGTTTCTCCCCCAACATCCCCCAGCTCCTCAGATGGATTCAGATAAAATATATAATTCTCGTTTGATTAACCAACCGCCGCTACTAGCTATAAAGTTGCGAGGACAAAATGTTATTGGGGTGGTGTGAAAGCAAGACACAAGGGGACATTGGTTGTAGCGGTGAGAAATGACTTGTTATATGCTCTCCGTAAATCTTCCCATGGTTGGGAAGTGGTAAATCTGTCATGCGGTTTTGTGTTTTCTTGCATTTGTAATGACCGTTTTATTGTCTGCGCCTCGAGGCAGGGCGGGCGGGAGAACATTCAGGTCAGGCTGTGCTGGCCGACTGGCGATAAAACCATCTGACGTTTAATAGGGTCAACGAGGGTGGCAAATATGTCTTCGCTTCCCTGCTATGGTGGCATCCTTTCATGGCTTGGGGATAGCTCAGGTAGGCCAGGTTGATCCATATAGGAATATAATCGTATTCTCCATCTTACTTAATGACATGGTACTGATTATTAGCTGTGATCCATGTACGTGTTTATGTTGAATCCAGGACACAGCGTGAAGGGTTAGGTTGATCAAGTATGTTTTTTAGTCCACGAGAGGCAACGGTGTCCAAAGTCGATTTTACTTCTCATTGGTAATAGATGTTCGGTTGAGTCGCCTCACCAGTTGATGTGTGACTACCTTGAAATGAGAATGCTGCTTGCTAATACTACTCAAGTGAGCGGTGATGATACAAACCTAACCTGACTTGTGGCAACATCTTGTTTTAAAAACAGAAACGGCAGAACACATTGCCGCCCGTTTGAACTTGTGTAGCTCGCCATTACGACGCCAAGCGTCGCTCTTCAAACGGCTACTGTGTATTAATAACCTCTGATCAGTATTCACCTCAATCTTATTCCGTATTCTCCTGCTAATAAGCTCTGCTTATCTCAGCATTGAACAATGAGCTTTAGGTCTGCTCTTCATTGGGAAGGAACTGAGTCATTGTGCCCTGCGAGTCAACTGACCTGAATGAACTCTCTTTAACGTTTTAGTCACTAAGCGACTGCGAGCAAGTCCATTTATTGGAGTAAGTAAGCTGGTTGTACACCCAGGTCATGTAATCTTACTGTGCGTGTGGGTGGGCCCTTTAATAAACAACATCTCAGAGCGCAGATAGTCTACAGACAGTACCTACTAAATCGTTTTCATTCCAACCCAAGCTACCTTGATGTGTGTTCAAGATTAAACGAGGCCGTATGGGTAATTAGATCCTTTCATTTTAAACAGACTTCTTCATCGTATTCACAGTAGAAAGTTCCAAAAAAAAGTTTGGAGGATCGCAGCAATCGGACCAGAGATGGAAGAGGTGTTCCGGGTCGTCAAATTATAAATACCACTATGGGGCTGTGAGAACATAAGTGCATCTATTATGCCGTTTCGTCATATTCTTTCTTTTTTTAGAATACCCAAATGACTTTTTTTTTTACAATACCCATTTGTTCGAGCCTCCTGCAGGTAGTACCCATTACAGACAATGGTGCTAGCTGGATGAGGACCAAAACTGCAGCGCGGAGCGGCCGACATTGGGAAAAGTACATAAGGCTGTGCTCGCAACAGGGATGTCGCAGAGTGTGGCCCATTTGTACAGCCTGCCACCATACATCATGCATTGTGATCGTCTTGACACGTCTCCAGCGCGTGGTGCAGGGAACTTCGCGGAGGAGAGGGAGAGAGGGAGGTGGAATACATTACAGGCGAATTGCACTCCTCGCATGCCAAAGTATTTTGGAGGAGTTTGTCATGGTGCATTTGAAATGTTTCGAGGGGAAAGAAATGAGAGAAAGGAAATGCTGTGTGTGTGTGTGTGTGCGTGTGTGGGTCTCCATGTGTGCTGGCAAAAGACACTTTGATGATCAGACAGGAATCTGATAACAATCCGACCAATACCATTGTGATGTCCAGTGTACAGGTTTGAATTAAACCTCCAGCAAGAACCAGTCATTAAAAATGTAAGACATTACTAACGGGCTCACTAACTTTTGATACTAATGTGCCCTCATGCAAGATCATTAAATTAAGAGGGGTTGTTACATCTTTGAAAGATTTCTTTGAAAGATCTGTGAGCCGTTTCCTATGGTGAACAGACATTGAGGTTTTCAAACACATCCAGACTTGCAGACTTCTGCAGTGCCATCATATCATCGTTATAAATCACCCCCAAAAATGGCTGCTCCTGGACCTTATGGCACCTGTCACCTGGCTGTCAGTGTTGGAGCTTCACGAGGGTGCAGTCAATGAAGTTTCAAGGACGTCAGAGAACTCCTAGATCTCTGCCAAGTCTGTACTCTCACCCTTCTTTCTATTCCCTGTCCCACTGGCAAAGGTTCTGAGTCTCTGGGAAGTCCATGGACTGTCAGTGTCGAAGGCTGTGTGCATACACCTCCCTCTTTGTGAGGCAGAGCTGTGTGGTCTCAACGAGGAACCCGACACAATTAGCGCATAGCCTGTTTGTGGGAACTGAATGCTTGAAAAGGCTCAGAGTAGGCTGTGTCTTTAGGGGTATGCACCTGTGAGAGAGATAGAAAGAGGGTGAGAAGGAGAGGGTGAGAGAGGGGAGGAATGAAAGTAAGAAAGTATGCATCTCATAAAATTTGATTTTTTTTTTGACAAAAAATGAATAGGTGCTGAAGCCCAGAGGCAGCTTTTGTCGAGATTTGAATCATGCATAATCTCTACATCCACTTTGGACCAATTTAGCCTCTAGAAGCAGGCCCCTGGTTCAATAATGTAACACTTTGCCGTGCCAGAGGTAATGGTAGCAAGGTTCAGGCGAGGAAATTCGTATTTCAAATAATCATTCTCGTTTCAGTATGTGCTCTCTCCAAAAGTCTTGCGCTATCTCTGAAGGGACTGAACTTGAGTTTCCTGTTATCCTTCATGCAGTATGCATTCAAGCTGCAGTAGACGTCTCTCTCTCTCTCTCTGTTCTGCATTAATGAAAAGAAGAGATTTACTTTACCCATTTAAACTAACTGTCTGTGAAATGGGTTTGGATAGTATTATTATGGAGAAATAGACATAGAGGGAAACCATGGTAGAAGGCTCCAGTTGTGCGTCTAATGAACTGCTGAAAGATGAGATGCTATTTGTTGTCTCTTCCTGGAACTGCTCTCCTTGCACAGACAGACAGGACGTGTTTGAATCTCGCCACGCCACAAACCAAGATCTGCCTGTGCCTCTCTCCCTGGTCAGACACTCTCTCGCAAGAGATCCGACCCACGGCAGCCTCTCTCCCCCTTACCGCATCGTCCACCCCACAAACAGACAAATACACACAGTTAGAGACGCAGTTACACAAACAACAGCATTTCTTCTCTAGCTAGGAGCTGGAGCTCAGCAACAGGCCCGCACACAGCAAGGGAAAGGAACTCATTAGACACCCATAGTCCATGGGCTTACAGAGAACATTGCCATCCAGTCCAAAATAAACATCCGGGGCTCTCCGAGTGCGTCTGGGCTGAGGATATTTGTAGAAATTATGGGAACAAACCAAGCAGACTAAACGCTGCTGTTGTAGAATCAGAACTTCCCCACAGGGGGATGCTGAAAAGAGTCCAAACATGCAGATTGGGAACGTCTGCCACAGTTTGTTTTGTGTAAATGTACTGCAGCGTTTCCCAGGATGACGTGAGGTCAGGTAGCAGAAGGGGTTACTGATCCGGGTGGCTCGATAGCTCCACCAGCTGGTCAAGTGGCTGATCTGCCAGCGACGGACTCCGTAGGTCCAGAGGAAAAACCGTTCCTGCGTAGAAGAATATGTCCGATATCAATACAATGTGTTGGGTTGAGGAAAGCAGAGGTTCGCTGTTTGCGTCTACAGTGAGTTCTTTGGGACTAGACGGCGGACAAGATGGTGGATCAAAGCAAAATGAATGTGTCTGTCTGGGAGAGGTGTAATGGATGGGGTAAAGGGGGAGTGGGACACGGACATCCACATGGTGGTTTGGATCTTTGCCGACCGACGGCTTCCAGAATGTACTTTGATGAAAGAGGCAAGCTTAGTTTTGATTTCCGCTCATTCATTATCATTCCGATTGCTTCCTTTTAAAGTTTATTGAGCCCAAAAGCGGTTTTGTTTTGGATTTGTTTTCCTACCAGTGTGTCTTATGAAGCTCCACATGAATCATCTTAATATACTATCTCTACTCTTTCTCCTTGGTGATTGATGATGGAATCTAGGGAAAAGTTGGCTGGACAACATGGCAAAACCTTAAACCCTACAACACACTCTTGAACTCAGAACATTACAACCCTTATGTAAAAAAAGGTTAATGCACATTTCATGCAAATACTCATACAGGAACTAAAAGCAGAGTGAAAAGTGTGTAGTTAAGTGTATATTTAAAATACTGCGGTGTCCATTTAATGAGAACATCCATTCTCTCTGGACAGGAACTGGTCTTTCTTGTGAAGCTGCTCGCTTGAAACCTTTTCCACAGTAGAACTTTCTTCACACAAGTGACCCCCAAAACTAATAGATTCGAGCAATTAACATTTTCCGAAGCGAGGGATAATATCTGAGCTGAAGATGTTGCTCTCAACTATCCAGGATTTTTTTTTTATCTAGCATTCCCACAGATGTGAATCAAGGTTCTCCTTTCCCTCTGCTTAATTAAAAAGATATTAGAGACCGTGTTGGAAAAAAAGAGTCTCTCATGGAATCTTAAATGAAATCAAGCAACTTGGCTCACTAATGAAAACCTGCTGATCCGCAGACAGCAGTGGTCTCCCTCACACGGCAAGGATCTTTGCCATGCTATAGCCTTCAGCGGCCATCCTTAATACAAGAAGCTCTTGGATGGACAGGCTAACGAGAGGGGAAAGGTCATTTTCCACAGCCATGGCAGATCGCAGCAGGTGCCTTGGTTAATTGAAAGAGTCACAGGGTGAACAAAGTCTGGTTCATTGTGGTTCGCCGGAGGGGAGGAGAAGAGTAGAGAGAGCAAAGGAAGCTGGAGGAAACTGGGGAACAGCTGAAGGATAGACTGCAGAACTGCGACCGCTCCATTTGCTTGGCTAATACAGAGGTCACAACATGTTATACCTGTGCAGCCTTCGAGGACTGAAAGAAACGGAACTGTGACGTCTATATTTTCTCCGTGCGGCGAATCGCTTCTTTCCGCAAGTCTGAAAGCGTCCGTCTCCCTTCCCGAGTCCTTGAAGTCCCTCTCTCTTCGGCATGTATTTCCGCGTTATCTATCGACTCCAGAGAGGCGTGTGATCTCTGTTGCTGTGATCCACACGGGGCCTTAGTCATCTGCATGTCTGGATGAAGCAGCAGACCATGGAAGAGACTCTCTGAGGTCTGATGTGGTGCTCTCTCTCTCTCTCTCTCTCTCTCTCTCTCTCTCTCTGCCCCAGACAGCTTCGCAGGAGCCCATTCAAACACATCAGTCACTTGACTTTTCCCTGAGAACGCGGTCGCCTTGTCATCCCCACCCCTGCACCCCTGCTCGATCAGCTCCCAAAGTGAATTCTGCTGCGTGCCTACGAGTCTGATGGATGTGACAGTAATGCGCTGTGTCAGTTCATTGGCGCTGAGAGCAGGACCCCGCTTGTTTGAGAAACAACCGCGGCGGATGTGCGAGCACACCCACTGTTACCACGTTCGCAGGCGGTGTGGCATGTGCGATGTGTCGTTGGCTGACAAAATATTCACGCCCACCGCCTCCCCCTCTCCTCAACGCCCCCCCCTTCTCTCTCTCTCTCTCCGTCTCTCCATCTCTTTCTCATTATCTTCTTTACCCAGCACCTTCAGCTAAATCACTCGCATCGCTCACACTTTGAATTGTAAATCCACGCCGATAGAAGGTACCAACTTAATATATGGAAACCTCACATGCAACGCACTTCCCGTCCTTTGTAAAGAACGTCTGGACCAGGAAGAGGAAGACAAATGCACGCAACGTTTCAAAGCAGATGGTTTGATGGCGCGCACATGATATAGTGAGATGCCCGAATACTAATTCAAGCAGACACATATGGCTACAGACGAAAACAAGACTTAAGAAGCAGACAGACTGAAAGCTACATTACCATCTCTTTTTAAAGTTCCAGGCAAGTTAAACTTGGGTTTTTCAGCTAAACTCCAGCAGCAGCTATCCTCTTACTTGGGTTCTGCTTTTTTCTTCAAAGCAGTTAAATGAGTTCATCACAATATGTTCACATTACCTGCATGTGACCTACTTCTGGGCAACTTTTTTCTTTTTTTGGCTCTCAAATCTAAAAGCTTCCTGCAGTGCAATATCTTATCATTTCAGAACTTTGATGTGATTTCCAAAGAAATGAATTGAATGAAAGTATGTCGACTTAATTGAATGTTCATGAGCTCTAAAACTTTGAAAAAGAAATTTCAATTACCTTCAAAGTCAAATATCATTTTGAGGCACAATACATTTCAGTTCTTTTATCTCAGATAAGCCGTTTTTGTTGCGAGTCTCTACGTTGGAGAATATAAAACTGTACTCTGAGTTAATTACTTTTCTTTGGGTGCAATATTAAATGCCCATTTATGATTGTGATGATGATTATCAATCTAAATGTATTTGGGGAAATCTTCAACTTCGCTGAAATCTCGGATGGAAGCCCTTTTGTTGTAACGTGACCAAACCCCTTGATTCGATCAAAAGGAGTCCGTCCCTAAAATGGAAGATGAACATTTTTACTTTGATAACTAGACGAGAACAAAACTGACCGTTTCCTTTAACTGAAAAGCTGAAATGATTTGTTGCTTAATTTAGCTTTTTGCTCAAGCGTGAGCTCAGAGGATCCCAAAAGCCCCTCTAGAAGATGAGTCTTTAATTTGATCGCTTAGGCGTCTGGCATTTCAGAATTGGCTGTGTGTTTCCCATAACATAAAGGAAAGGTAATTGCAGTTTATAAAGGTCTACAGTAATTCTGCTTTCCCTCAACACACTGCATTTAACCTGTGGTCTACTCAAAGCAAATTGCTCGCTTTGAACTGGCTCAGTTTAGAGTACAATCAATAAAACAGTCACACGCAGATGTGAAAATGTGGGGTTAGTCATGTGAAATAACATAACTCTTGTGTACAGTATTTGTTGTGCAAAACTGCAGGAAAAAATGCACTAAACGCTTCTATCTCTCGACCATTCGTTTTCGAACTCTTTACTGTTGAGAAGACGCAGAGAACAGCAAAGTGGTTGGCTTGCACATACAAGTCATGACGACTGCATCCTTGTCTTCCTTTAACAACAAAAAACCTCCAGGGACATATAGTGCCCGGAAGATCCACTGTTCACCTCCTTTCTGGGGCAAGGAAATAATGGGTGTGGAATGTCGACGTGTGTCTCAGCATGGTTTTGAACAAAAAACGAGACCGTCGACGCTGAATGAGGGAGAGGCTCTTTTGTGCGGCGCAATACTGCAGACAGGGTGGATGAGCCTTTGTGAATGCACCATGGTCTGTCCAAGCCAGCGTCCCAGGGGCCTCCTCTCCAGCCATCTGCAGACAGAGAGGGGAGAGGGAGCGGCAGGAGACCAGAGCCCACTGGAACTCTCCAGAAATGCTGAATCGAATCAGCTCTACCAGCTGCGAGACGAGGAGGGAGGGAGGGAGGGAGGGAGGGAGAATAATAACGGGGTGAAGACAGAGCAACAACGACGAAGGGTGAGGCTGTTGCAGGCCAAGCGATGAGAGGAAATGGTGCATTTATAGAGGAGCATTGACTCATCAGTCCCAATAGGAGGAAAAGGCCAGTCGAAATAGACAAAGAGCTTCTCCTGACATTGGGCAGGGTTGTTATGTAACCCACTAAGGGGCTACTGAACCAGACGTGAGATTAAGCGTATTATTTTACCCCAGACTGGAAGTGTGAAGTCATAGACCTTCAGCGAGATGAGTTATGACTTTACTTCTAAGTGGGTCACCTCGATAACTCTGAATTGTGGGGAAAAAAAGAAGAAAATATGAAAATCTACTCACGCACTGCTGGGATTTTTATACATACGAGAATAGTTCAGCTACCAATTACAGCAAGGGGTCTAATTGCAGAGACGAGCAACTGATGAAACATCAGTGTTTTGAACAAACGCGCACACTTGTTAATGGTTTTGTTTTTGTAGCCGTCACGACTAGCAACCGAGTGAATTGTGTTTTTCCTGCTGAAGACGGGCCGGAGAAATATCTGAACTGGGCAGATAAGAGAGTGGGGTGGGGGAGGGGGGGTGGAGAGAGGTGGGGGAGGAGAAAGGGGGAGGGAGGAGAAGAAGAGGGTGCAGGCAAGTTGGTAAGCAGCTTAGCTGCCAGATGAAATGCTGACTAACACCTGAGCTTTGCGGGACACATCATGGTGGGATAAAGAATCTCAGAAACAACAAAGCAAACAGCTGACTTCCAGCCATTCATTTTCACTTTGAGCCCCCCCCCCCAAGTTCAGGTCATCCCACGGTCAATATCTCCAACTCTGAAGGGTAAAGTGCTGGAGAAATAGTCAACGTCGGGTACAATGTGGAAGGCACACACAGTGAGCCCTCAAAAAAGACACAGCATAGGGGATGTACGTGTTGGAGAGAGTTAGCACGCTTTCTCGATGGACTGGGCACAAGTTCTGTCACTATGGTATGCGTTGGTCTCTGATCTACACCATTCTAGACTTAAAGTGCATTTCTCCCGCCTGCGACTGGGAGCTGGAGATGTATTGCTGGTTAAGAACTATTCCTGGCGGTGAATAATTCATCTGTTACATCAGTGTAGAAATGATTTAGTTCTTCATAGCGGTGCGGCGAGTCATTTCTACCTGTGAAATTCCTCAATCCATTCGGCCACGTCTGCGCCTGGGCCTTTGTGATAGCTTAACGACTGCGTTTCGCCTGTGTACTGGAAAAAAAGAAGCTTTTGGACAGCAAGTCCACAATTCTTCCTCTTGATCTCCCGCTCCTGGTTTGGGCTGATGAATGTCCGCGGCGTGGTTGAGTGAGCCGATCACCTTCTCGGAGACAAGCGCCTCATCACCTGCGAGAAGCCAATGAATCACCGTTTTGAATCAGCTTCGGATTGTCTCTGTGGACCGCGCTTGTTCTGCATGTGGGGAGAAGAAGACAGCCGTTGATGGAGCTCTAATGGTCCACAGCTGATAGCCTAGGAACCAGAAAACAGGAGAGAGAGAGACGCCGTCGCGTCTTGTAGTATCACCAGAGAACAGGCTTCGGTTGGTTCAGTTCTGCATCGTGAACACGTACATTAATAAACGACAGACTCCAAAATGACTTATGGGGTTGTGTAAAAGCATCATCCCCCTGAACAGTGTGCCGTACAACATAATCAATTTCAGTGGCGCACAAACACACGCCACTTCATTATACAAATAATAAATGAACATTAGGTTGTTGGTAATGCAACCAATTTGTCTTTCTGAGTGCTGCTAATGGCAAGAGGCACACCGGGGTGAACTCGAAAGAGAACTTCAGTTATTCCGGCACCTTCTATAAAAAAATTGAAATACAATCAGTGTTGTAATCTCAGAGTGCAACTCTGCTGGAGTCAATGGTGCTGAAAGAACAGCCAGTTCAATCTAATATCAATCAATCACAGCAGCTGCTCACTGAGTAAAACTACTAAGAACAGGCAAGAGAGACAGAGGGGGGAAAGAGAGAGAGAGGGAGGGAGGGAGAGAGAGAGGGAGAGAGAGAGGGAGAGAGAGAGAGGGAGGGAGAAAGAGAAAGAGAGAGAGAAAGAGAGAGGGAGAGAGAAAGAGGGAGAGAGAAAAAGAAAGAGAGAAAGGGAGAGAGAAACAGAGAGAGAGAGGGAGAGGGAGGGGGGAGACCAATGTAAGGATTTCCACTGCTATACATTTGGCCCGAAGCTCGGCCATTAACGAACCAAGCCTCATATGTGCTATTTTCTCTCTAAAACAGAGACAATAAAGAACACTAACTGTTCTTCTAAAGCATACTGAGGTACAGCTCAGAAAAACGGCTGTATTGACTCAGTCCTGGACATGAGAATGTTAATCACCAGAATGTCACCCTGACCCCAGGCTCCGTAATTATTAGCCTGCCGCTGTTTCAGTAACTACTTTATAACCCCTGGTGTAGCAAGGACTTAGCTACCTCAGCTGACTGCCTGCAATTGTTCCACAAGTTCTCGGTAGAACATTTCGTTTGTTTTCCTGCGACTACTAAAATCCATCATAAGGTCACGATGACACAAAGAAAGGGCTGGTTGTGTGACAAATGTTCTGTTCGGGTCCGTGTTTGAGCACCAGAACCTGTGTGTGGACTCTTAACATGGTATAGGTTCTCATGAGTAGCCTAATCAAGGCTACGAGAAATCTTTAAGAGACAAGTTTTTAGACAAGTATGTTTACTATAGTATGTTATCTTTCATGGTTGCGCAGCCAGTAACTCTCGTGTTGGTAAAGACAGCACTAGGCTTGCAAAAAAGAGTGCGGAGCAGATTTGCATTCGGTTTCTCAAGAATGTCAAAGTGTGTGTGCGTGCGTGCATATGTGCTGTGTACAGCACATGGGCCCGTGCGTTGGAGTCATGCTTTACCCATGTGCAGGAGAACGCCACGTGTGTCAGAGAGCCAGCCCCCGAGCCTGTCCCCTCCACAGGACAGTCTGCTGGGCTGGGTTTGGGCTGAGCTGAGCTGGGCTGGGCTGGGCGGGTTGAGGCTAGACCAGTGTAGTTCAAAAGCCCAGCCTGGCCCAGCCCAGCTCAGCCTAGACCTCTCTGCTCACTCAGCAATTTAATTAAACTGATGAATCATTGCTGTAAGTCCCTGGTGTATCTTAGATGCAGAACTCAGCACAACATAAGCCATGGTGAAGCCAGCTATGCCTCAGACAAAAAGAAAGAAGAAGGGGGAGAGAGAGGGAGTGATATATAAATACCCCCCCCACCAGAATGTCACCCTGACCCCAGGCTCCGTAATTATTAGCCTGCCGCTGTTTCAGTAACTACTTTATAACCCCTGGTGTAGCAAGGACTTAGCTACCTCAGCTGACTGCCTGCAATTGTTTCACAAGTTCTCGGTAGAACATTTCGTTTGTTTTCCTGCGACTACTAAAATCCATCATAAGGTCACGATGACACAAAGAAAGGGCTGGTAGTGCGACAAATGTTCTGTTCGGGTCCGTGTTTGAGCACCAGAACCTGTGTGTGGACTCTTAACATGGTATAGGTTCTCATGAGTAGCCTAATCAAGGCTACGAGAAATCTTTAAGAGACACGTTTTTAGACAAGTATGTTTACTATAGTATGCTATCTTTCATGGTTGCGCAGCCAGTAACTCTCGTGTTGGTAAAGACAGCACTAGGCTTGCAAAAAGAGTGCGGAGCAGATTTGCATTTGGTTTCTCAAGAATGTCAAAGTGTGTGTGTAGCTCCTTGAACTGCTGCGTGCAATGTGCTGTGTAAGGCACATAGGTGCGCGTGCGTTGGGTCATGCTTTGCCATGTGCAGGGAGAACGCCACGTGGTCAGTAGAGCCAGCCCCGAGCCTGTCCCTCCATCAGGACAGTTCTGCTGGGTGGGTTTGGCTGGGCTGAGCTGAGATTGGCTGGCGGCCGGTTAGGCTGTAGACGAAGTGTAGCTTCAAAATGCCCAGCCTGGCCCAGCCCAGCCCAGCCCAACTCTGCTTTACACGCAGCAATTTAATGAAACTGATGAATCATTGCTGTAAGTCCCTGGTGTATCTTAGATGCAGAACTCAGCACAACATAAGCCATGGTGAAGCCAGCTAGGCCTCAGACAAAAAAGAAAGAAGAAGAAGGGGACGAAGAGCGTGGGGTCGAGTAAGATATAAATACCCCCCCTCTCTCCTCATCTCTCTCTCTCTCTCTCTCTCTCTGACCTATATATAATCTAATATATATACTATATATATATATATATTATATATATATAATATATATATATAATATTATATATATATCCACTTACGTGTAGTAGATAAGTATACACACACACACACAGTATATAAACATACATACAATATATACATATAATATATATACAAATAAGTATATATGTATATATACTGAGAGAGAGTGGGAGATGGAGTAAGAGATATACAGACATATGCAGACAGAGAGAGAGAGATACATTCACATGTAGACAGAGGGAGATGGAGTAAGTATATATGCAGACATAAACAGAGAGAGGGAGAGAGAGGGAGCTTTATACAGACATATATAGAGAGAGGGAGTGAGATATACACATATAGACAGAGAGAGTGAGAGAGTGAGCAAGTGAGAGGGGGAAAGAGACAGACCTATAGACACACCCTTCTTGGCTGGTCCAGTCCAGTGGCTCGGGAAATGTTTCCTGTGCCCAGGCAATCGTAAACAGGATTTATGTAATTTAATTAAGCATTTGTACAATCACCTTTATTTACAGCTGCAGACTGCCTGCGCGCTGCGCCATGGAGAACAGGCCTGGCCGACGCTACTGAGAGGGTCATAATTTCTGCCCTCTATCTCTCATTGTTCCCGTACAGGAGGGTAGGACGCCCGTGTTCGTACGCATGGCTCTTGCTGGTGCATTGTATTTACATTCATCACAGTGGATTCCTTTTTAATGGTGTCTTGTT
This sequence comes from Plecoglossus altivelis, assembly GCA_036571765.1. Taxonomy (NCBI): domain Eukaryota; kingdom Metazoa; phylum Chordata; class Actinopteri; order Osmeriformes; family Plecoglossidae; genus Plecoglossus; species Plecoglossus altivelis. The sequence continues at coordinate 7,939,433 of BROE01000008.1, read as the reverse complement.
TTTGTTTGATTTGAACGTGAAAGAGCTTTTAAGAACCACGATTTGCAGACAGAGGATGGCGTCTCATCGACATGGATGTTTAATGAGCTGTGCCATTCATCGCGATGTTGATCGCTCTGTCACATGACTTTGGTCTTGCACTAGTAGTAGCTCTTGCACTAGTAGTACTAGTATTGGACTAGTTAGTACACATGACAGGGTGTCTTTTCCTGTTTCAGGATGAGTTTACGTCTTTATTGCAACCCATTAGAAATCCTCAAGTTTTTTAGTCTACATATTTTCACCATAGTGTTTTCTTTCATGGTCGTGCAGACTGTTTTGTCGGGAAGGTTTTGAGACACAGGGATGAAATATGCATGTCGTTATTGTCTGAATGTTTTAATACTGCCCTGAATGGTCAATCATGCCAAAGGGGAACATCACCATCTCTCTGTGCTATAGTGACCTCTACTGGACAAACTCATTACATTCGTAAAGATCGGTAAAGGCTCTCATACATCATCCTTTATCCCCACGTGTATACATATAGTAGGCAGAGAAGGAGACAGAGAAAGAGAGACCGAGAGATACAGAGAGAGAGAGACAGAGGGAGAGAGATGATCTTGGTGTCTCCTGGATGACAGCTGGCAGCTCTCATACATCATCATTTATCCCCATGTATATATGTATGTATATATATAAACATACATACATCCATTTTCTACTGCTGATCCCTGGGAGGGATTGCAGTGCAGCTTGTCACTATCTATATATATATATATATATATATATATATATATATATATATATATATATATATATATATATATATATATAGATATATATATACAGAGAAGAGAGAGGAAAGGAGAGAGAGAGAAAAGGAAGAGCGAAAGCGATGCATCAACAAGTATGATTATTATAAAGGATCATCCCAAAATAGACAACGTTTGTTTGTTCGTTGATCTTTTCATAACCTCCAGTCTTACAATAACTATCTCTATGAATGTGAGGCTTGAGAATCCACACGCGTGCTCCGGGGGGCGTGTGGGTCGCGTTGCATTTCAACAGTCGGCCCTTTATTTGATGGTCATCGTCAGTTGCATGTCTGTTTCATTTCAACAGTCGGCCCTGTTCTCGTCAGTTGCATGTCTGTTTCCCCCATCGTGGCACATGACAATCCATGTGTCCAGGGCTGGACTCAGTAATGCACCAACACACTGTCACCATTGTCACTGTTACAACAGGAGGACCCGGCGCTCTATCAACACCCTCATTGTCAGGCAGTTGGACACATAAACACAACTATCTACTGTTCCTATGAATGTCTTCTGGTGTCCCTTCTATTTCTTTAGTCACATGGTGCTGAAAACGAGGGTCTCCATGCTTACTTTATAGGCTGTTGGTAAACCAAAGATATGTCAGCCCCCGAATTGCTATGATTACTGTTATTTGGAGTGGCCAGACTTTCTGGTATATTATATTAATGTGGAAACAAGCGTGACAAGGATATTGTGATCCTTATAACTGTTAGAACAGTGTAGAACCCGATTCTTTCACTAGAGGGTGCTCTAAACACATTTCCCTCTTTATTCTCCTGAAACCTACGCTGAACGCTCGAGCATACAAACACCAGAGCCAAAGCTATTTCTGTGAGTACATTTTAACGAGTCGGCCTTGGGTTGTGAATCTTTTGCAAACTCAGTTAGACAGACCAAAAAAAAGAAAAACCTGTTGGTATTGCCTGAAATAAAATTATAGAGAAACAGAGCATTCATTTGCACCGAAAATGGAAAACACCTACTGGGTAAAAAGCCATTATTGGATCATAATAAAAAAGAATGAAAATGCTAGTCATTGTTCCTAACATTGAGGGAAGCAACAGTGTTGGCCCTTGCGTTAGATCTGCACTAACATCATTAGAGGCCTTGCCAGCCGTCCTTTCCCTCGCAACAACCCTGCTCCTAAGAATAGCCCTGCTGTTTCACTTATTTGTTTGTGTGCATCGCGTCCCTTTTCCGACCATTTGTAAAGAATGATGGGAGATGGAGTCTGAGCTGGAGCATGCAACAGGCCCCCGAGGCTCGAGGGCTGAATGCAGAACTCATATTCTTATTATGGCTTCTGTGAAGAGGCTCTTGGTAGCTCTGGCCTGAAGAGCTCTGCAGAAAAAAATAGCAAACCCCCAAAAAAGAGAGAGAGAGGAGGAACTGAAAATGATGTTGTTGTGGACCATTGAGCTTGGATTAAGCATTCACGAGAGCCCACTGGCATAGAAACCAAGCGACGGGGCCATAGAAGCAATGTAAACAATGACAACAGGTCAGCTATGGGACATTTCCTCTCATTTACTGCCAATTTGAGCGTCGTGATTCAGCCTTTTTTAATGTCTGTCTTTGAACTAATCGCCGTGCGTGTCAAGTGAATAGAAGTATAATGGGTCGGGTTTTAATGATAATGTTGCCGGCAAACCGTCTGTGAAGAGCTCCGTGTGCGGGAGCGCGGCCTGCGTGCGCACGCGTACCCCGCCCATCGCTGCCGAACAGAAGGCTCGGGCAGCCGTCGCTCTTCATGGCTCCATGACTTCCTTCTCCACAGATGGGATCTGTCACCTGCAGTCAGTCTCACAGGCCTCACGACTTTGTCCATTTGACGCTGGTCGCACACGGGCGGGGACACCGTAAACCTTATGTCTGTCTCACGCACAGCACATCCATCCTGATAGTTAAGACAGCGATGTGCCGCACGCTGACTGATCGCTATATCTCAATGAGTCAAACTTCTGCTGTAAACTGTTTCAGTACGCTGGTGTTGTGGGATGATGCACTTTAAAGTTGGGAGGCACGTCGACACTGTCACGTGAACGACACGCTTATCCGAAGTCACAATGGAGTAGCTGTCTCAACAATCCTGTCCTTTCGAGGCACTTTCAGAGACAGCGAGGGTAAGAACAGATCAAAAATGCTTCCTGTCAAGCCAGTAATGACAAAACCATACCTGCTCATCCGGAAGCTGACCTTCGTAGACGACAACGCCAAGAGCAGCATCAAGGGCATTTCTGCTTCATTCAGGGATGTACTAAATACTGCCTCCCAAATCTGGGTTAAAGGCTTCGCTACAGCTCTGCATGTCCCCATCCGAATCTCGAGTAACTAAGCGAAGGAGTATCTTTGGGGGGGGAAAAGGAAAAACAGAAATCGCATTGAATCATGTCAAAACAAAATCTAGAAAAGGAAGGGAAAAAGTGAAGAAGAAGACTATAGTATTCAGTAAGACATTTATTCATTCACACCCTGAGCTACCAAGTACGTCTAAACCCAGTTATCAAAAGAAGTTACTGGAAGTGCCTTGGGGGGGGGGGGGGGGGGGGAATTACTGGTACTGTGCTGCACTGCAAAGGCCTCCTCCGGCCTTTTCCAGTCAAGTTGAGACCTGTCCAAACCTCATCACAGGAGGTTACTATCATTACAATAAGTACCAGAGTTCACTCAGAGTTTGCATGGCTGCTGTACGCGATCTTGAGTACCAAAGTAATCATTGCTTTCTTGTTCCCAAGCGGACATTTCGCTCCCGCACGCCTCTCTCTTATCTGGAAGAAGTGCGTTTACACGGCACATGTTTACCCATTGTGTTGATCGCTCTGTGTGGAGTAATTGGACTTGATAAAGATTTGTTAGACAATAGATGTTACTCTGCATCAAAGGGTTAACACATTAAAACATCTCTAGCTGCTTGAAATGAATCCCTTTATTGTTCTCCTCAGTATCTGTAAGTGCTGCAACTGTTTAAGGGCTAACCCAGTTGTTTTGGCTGGAACACGTTCAGTTGTTTGATAAATATCCTGCCCCCTCCAATGGCTTGGCCTAGATTTTCCCACCTGCAGAATTGATATTTTGGAACCATTTTATCTAACCGAAAACATTTTGCTTCGGTTCACGCAGAAGTAAATCTCCCTGTTTCTTTGCTCTAGGTTACCCTTGAGAGGCCCTTTGTTTGAAACAGAACAGAAACGGAACTTGATCGCGTCGAAAGACTGTAACAGTAATACCTCTACTCCAGGTTTGTTTTGACTTAATCTTCTTCTACATTCAGAGCAGTTTGCCGGTCACCTTTTGGCTGGAGTCAGATTGGAAGGCTCCTCGTTCTTGTGTACTACGTTGTTGTCAAATGCTCTCGAAACGGGTTTTTGTAACAGGCAACCTCATTTGTATGTGGAATATCCGAACGCAGCCTAAACATCATTCACCCACCTTAGACTAGGTCAGCGTTACTAAGAGTCCATCCTGATGTCTCTCTTTCTCTCTCTCTCTCTCTCTCTCTCTCTAGGGGCTTCTGGTAGCCACAGAGACAGATCAAGCAGAATGAATCAACGTTCACTTCTGTGTATGTCGAGCTGCGGGGGGCTGAATAGGTAATTGGAAAACAATGTCGGTGTAAGTGAAAGGTTTGCTGGGCTCAGCGTCGATCAATGGAAGCCACGCGGGAGGCCAATCTCGTCCGTCCCATTGGAGGTTTCGTGTCAGTCAGATCAAAACAGCGTGACATTTATACGGTAGCTCTCGCACCCTCCCTCCCCCTTTCTGTAGATGTGTCTCACTTGTACCCCTCTCTCTCTATCCCTCTCTCGCTGTCCCTCTCTCTCTGCCCCTCTCTCTCTTCCCCTCTCTCTACCCATCACACAGCATGGCACTTAGTCACTCACTCTAACATGCAAACGTGCACACTGTAGAGACAGTGACGACGAGTACACGACATCCCCTCTAGAGGGCGCTTCCTCCTGGCACTGGCACCTCCTTGTTGCTGCTGGGAAGCATGAGTGGGGGAGAGGATAGAGGGGGGTGGGAGGTTTACCTCATACCCATCTTTTGGGGGTCTTTTCTTCCTCTCGCTACGATTGATCTGGAAGTCGTGTTAGGAGCTTCCTCTGAAGGATCCCACGGCCGGTCGTGGACGGCTTGTTCTCAGCTGGCTCCTTGGTTTGCATGGATGAGGTCAGTTGGAAGCTCAGAGGTGATCGATGGTAGCGATCGGGCGGTCAGGGAGGAGGGAGGGGACTCGGCAGTGATTTGATTTATGGATCGCCGGCTGAGCCTAAGGTGACCAGGGCAGCGTCGATGATAATTGAATGAGATTGCCGGAGAAAAGTCTAAGATGTCTGTAGATGTGTTGGTGCCTTGACTCACGTGTGCTGTTAATGACAGCATTAGGCATGCTTGCTGGGCACACTGAGAGGACTTGCATTTCGTTTCTCAGTGATACCAATGTGCATGTGCATATGGGTGTGTATGCACATATGGGTGTATATGTGCATATGGGTGAGGATGCGCATATGGGTGTGTATGTGCATGGGGCTGGCTGGGACTGGGGATGGGAATGGGGCTGGGGCTAGGATGGGGCTGGGGCTGGGGCCGAAATGGGACTTGGGGTGGGATTGGGCTGGGATGGAGTTGGGGCTAGGATGGGGCTGGGGCTAGAATGGGGCTGGGGCTAGGATGGGGCTGGGGGTAGGATGGGGCTGGGATGGACCTGGGGCTGTTGCTGTAATCTAGCCCCATGCTGGGAGGGCCAGCCCTGAACACGTCTATGGGGACTCTTCATTATTTACACTCTGCTTTCCTGCGGCCCCGATGAGACTTGACAGGACGAGTCATAGGAAGCCCATGAATAAAACAGCAGGGCCTAAAAGCAGGAGGGGGCGGGGACGGCGGAGGGGCTGGGGGGATTAGAGGCGCAGATTGCAGGCCACATGCCACCTTGGCCTGAGGTTCCACAGGGAGGAGGTGAGAGGGAGGAGCCCTGTGTGCTAGAGAAAGAGATAGAGGAAGAGCGAGAAAGCATGGGAGAGAGAGAGGGGGGGGAGAGAAGAAGCAAGAGAGAGAGGTTAAGTGTGAGGATGACAGAATGAGAGAAATGGAAAATAGCGTGAAGGCCCCCTTGGGGCCACAGGCCACAGAGAGCGAGAGCAGGGGAATCGAAGGGGGAGGAGTGGCAGAGGGAGGAGGTGATAGCTGGCGGGATACAGGGAGGTGTTGGAAACAGACTCACGCTGTCGTAGTGTACTACAGAAGAAATTCCGATGACATCATGGACCAGACGCAGGGGGTCTGTGTTATTGCTGCACCTGCTGACGGGCTGGGCGATGAGACAGGCAGCTTCCTGCAGACAGCACAGGCTTGTTTAGGCTGCGTATGCACTGAGTCATGCAGCGAGAGCACATTTTCTCCATCTTCCTGTCCAGAGTTCAGGACATTCTCTCTAATGATGCTGATGTCACGGGTGACTGGCAGTTTGTGAAGTTTGCTTTTTGCGGTGCGTTTATATGACAGTATCTCTATGGTTCTACTTCTGCATAACCTTTCTTTTCTTTGACGGGATCACGTGGAAAGAATGACCAAATCTTCCTCTATCGGGTAAAACTGTTGGCATTGTCATGAGTGCTTTTAAGGTGACTGGTCTTTGTCAGACAAAGATCCTCTGTCACGGCCTGACTGGTATTCATGGTCCCTTTTAACAGGAAGTGAAAGTACCTTTTAATAGTAACTCGCTTCATGACCAGCCCCTCCCCCCTTCCCCGGAGAGTTTCTGTCCGTCTCTCACGGCAACGTCCCGGCCCGGCCATACCCTATGACATCATCCGACGAAGCCGTCATCCTAAACATCATCCGGATGCCAAGCGACAGCCTGCATTTTTATAGGTTGCCTCGTTATTCGCGCGCGCGCGTGGCTGCCTCGCAAGATCGATCTGGCTCAAACCAGGCAAGTAACCTTGAAACGCATGATGAGGAACGGCGAGCGCCTCCCGGATGACGCGTGGTCACCTCAAGAGCGACGGCTAAGGTGGCTAACGAGCACCGGTAATGACACTAATGAACTTGGGGGGTGCACATGTTGAGAGTTCGTCTGCCTCGCTCCATTAGACGGGAGAGATAGCAAGCTGCTCGTCCGTCGTATCAGATGTCGTTCACGATGCGCTTGAGTGCTTGCATTTCCCACCGGGGTCCATCTGGACAACAATCTCTCCAAATAGCATAGAACCTGACAAGGCCCATTGACAATACACTGGAGCTTGTGCGCATATTTGAAATCCCCTTGGTTAAAAAAAAACAACAAAAAAAACATGACTAACATACAACAATAGGCAGAGTACTACAATAGGCATTGGAATCGTGGTCATAATCATATCAGCGCTTTATGTGAAAAGACTGTTGCAGCGCCAGAAAGCAAAAGCCGTTTTCGCACAATTCCGGCGTGATTGAGGTCGTGTGAAATCCTGGCATAGGAGTCTTTCTGTCTCCATGCTCAGCGCTGCTGGGTTCTCACAGTCCTGATGCGCACGTGTGTCTGGTAAAGGGGATAAATGAGATTAGCACACTTAGCTCGTTTTCCGCCCTTCCTCTCAGCCACCCTTTTAAAAAGGAATTCCGTGAGAAAGGGAAAAGCACGGCTGGGAAATGAGTGTGTGTGGGAGCGTTGGGGAAGAAGGAACACACCCCTGGATCATATTTACTAACCGTCTGCCTGCACTCTTTTAACTGTTGTTGATGGTGAGGGACGTTAAGGTTTGGCTGTCGTCAGCAACTGCCTGAATGAGTACGCGTGTTTCGTCTTCTCGTAACCTGTGGCTTTCGCTCTGAACAGCAAGGACTGCAGGATGAATGTGTTGAATTCCGTTTGGGCCTTGATCTATTTCCTTGCTATGTTAAAACAGCTGTAGGGGAATGGTGTTTGTTGAGTACCCAAACTCGATCGCTCGCTCGCACGCACACAACCACGCGCAAGCACTTCTTGCCTCTCTCTCTCTCCATCTCTCTCTCTCTCTCTCTGTCTTTCTCTCTCTCTCTCAGAGGCAGTGGACAGCAACCTAGTTCTCCCTTCGTCCCTCTGTGGTCTGGGGAGTGAATGAGGGAGCCATGTGCGACCTGCCTCCACACACCCCCCCCCCACCACCCCCAACCATCCCTCTCATATGTGCCATCGAGCGGCAGCTGCAAACTCCCCCTCTCTCCCATCCCAACCCTCGCCCCCTCCCGCCCCCCGCCTCCCGTCCCCAAGAAACAGCCGTCCAGGCTGCCCACAGAAAGTGGATCTGTTTTCCAGCTCTGGGTTATGACAGACAGCCGACAAAATGGCCGAACGCCGAACTGCAGGAAGACGTCCCGCAGTCGGCTGAGGGTCTGTCAAGCATCGATTTAAATGAGGACGTTACAGTCACACACGCTTCGGGCATTTCCTTGCTTATATACTCCTAATAAAATAGAAAGAAAAAAAAACACAAACAGCTACGGTTGTGAAAAAACTGCCGAGCGCGGATGGGTTTCTTAACAATGCAGAGCGCGGCTTGGTTCTTAGCATGCGTACCCTTTCCCATCTGCCTGGCCTGCTGCCCTGGGGGATGTGGGAGAGGTGCGGAGCAGCCGGGGCCATACGTTCTACCCACACATTAGTAACTCCCTGACACAAGGAGGGCAGGCCCTTCCCCAGAAAACATCCAATTAGAGCAGTGAAAAACAGACAGCTACGAGACAAATCCATGCGCATCTGGGTGAACGTGTTTGTGTGCGGGTGTAGGGGTGGGGGGCGGGGGGGGCGTGTGTGTGTGTTGGCGCTTAGAATAACAGAATGAGACGCGCACTCGCACACAAACACGCGTTCGCGCGCGCATTCACACGTATTTACATAAATACACACATTTCTAGATTTCACCGTCTTGTCATCTCACTTGAGGGCACTTGCAGATGGCCGCGGTGTTGCGGACAGACAGACCTGTTACCAGCCCAGGAGAGCAACGCCTACATGTTCCAGATGAGATGGAGGTTGTGTTGGCACACGTGAAAGATCTTTATCAACATCTACGTGACAGAAGCCGAGTGGAAATCCCCGCCTTCGGTTTTCAAGAACCTGTTTTAATTTATACAGTGGATACGCGGGCCTGCGAACGGGTTTGCACACATGTGTTATGATAGCCTACTGATGTAGTGGAATGCCGAATTAAGTTACCGAGTGCTCGGGTCAAACCAACACCACACAGTAAACAAAGGGTGAATAGAATTTCGAGGACTGTTGTCATGCCTGCGTGATCGTGTAAAGAGGTGAGCGAGTAAAAATGACGCCTGTCATCCTAGCATACTCCCGTTCAGAGAAAACTCGTTCATTTCATTTCAGTTTGCGGGTTTAAAAAAAAGCTCCTTAATGATTCACAGCAGCGAAACTGCAAATGTGCATTCCATTTATTTTTAAACAAGAGGTTAAGATTCAACACGGTGTGATTTCCCAGTCCCCTGGATGTCACCGTCGGACAGCCACGTTCCGCACAACCTCTCCCCCTGCCGCTCTTGATGCGTCGCCTTGTTGGTAAATGTTTTATGCTAATGCCATCCGTTATTTAAAAAACCCCACATGCATCCATCCACCAATTCCCTTCGGGGAATGAAGAGCCCCTCCAGTGAGCCTGGAGGTCCGAGGACTTGTGTAAATGTGTGGTTCGAGGGTTTCACCTCAGAAGATCCCACTTAGGCACTTAAAGCAGACGTTCTGAGCGCAGATGGACATGCAGCAATGTCTGGTGAGAGAGAGAGGAATGGGGAGAGAGATACAGAGAGAGTGTGTGTGTGGTTGGGTGGGTGTGTGTGTGTCAGAGAGAGAGAGAGAGAGAGAGAGAGAGAAAGAGAGAGAGAGTGCGAGCAAGACAGTGAGGGAGAGTCAAGCGGAGAGTCTAAAATTTACTCGGCCATCCTCCCTGCACTGTAACGATCCAGCCAAGTTAATGAAAGTGAATGCGGAAGCTCAAAGCTCCGACCTTAGTCAGAGGGATGACTCAGTTGCCATGGGAAGAATAAGGTCACATTACAGTCCACTTCATTGGTTACAACCACAATGCGTAACACAGGACCGGGGGGCCAAATCAGTCAAAGGGGTGCACTGAGCAATTGTGTGAAATCGCAGCGGATTAAATCATCGTCGAGCATCCATGATGTGACGTCAACGGTCCACTATGGTGGATCTAAACCTCATCTTCGAAAACGACTTCACAGTCTTCTCAGGTGTGCGTATAGGTTCGTGAAATGAATTTGTGCTGAAGAAGGCACTATGATAATGTATCGATGAATATGAATGGGCCCATATCCAGTCAGGATGTTGCGGCTCTCGAAGATGAGAACGTGTACGCTTTCTGACATCCCCGTTGCCGGGAAAACGTACTGGGATTTGGCCCCCTCGCTTTCCTTCACATGCCCTTCCACTCTCAAGTTGGCTGTCAGGCACACGCACGTACACACACATCCACCCACACACTCCCATCTCCGCTCTCTCATCCCTCCCGGATCTTGCTTTCATCCATCCATCAGAGAGGGCGAGCAGGACGCTCTCCACCTCTCGGCAGGTGCGTGTCCTCTGCTGGCCAGCGTTTCGTCCAAGGAAAAGCGATTAGCCAGATCCTGGCTGAAATCTCATTACCTTGAGCCGGGAGGCTCCACAGGATGAGGCCGCACACACAAGCTGAGCTGCTGGGGATGATCTCGCTCTCCTAGATTACGCCACCAAACAGAGCCAAGCCAACACAGAGCTGGCTGGCAGGACTGGCAGCTTTCTCCACCCTATAGCGTTAGCCCCCCGCGTTAGCCCTAGCGTCGGCCTACGAACGCACGAAGAGCGACAGCTGACGAGAAGCTCAGGCTCTCTCTCTCTCTCTCTCTCTCTCTCTCTCTCTCTCTCTCTCTCTCTCTCTCTCTCTCTCTCTCTCTCTCTCTCCCCCTCGTACAATGTCATGCGGAACATTTTAGATGTCTAGGCGCGCGCGCGTCTGTGCATGTTTGGCTCTAGCATCGGATTTGTCCAGTCAACATGAGACGTCTGGTTTACAGTTCATCGGCCTTCCGCCAAGGAAGGTGGGCCGCACCGATGTTTTACCCATCAGCGCAGACGGTGTTTCTTTAGGTGACCCGTGGGAGAGAGGGGGCGACCTCCCCTCGGAGGGACGCAGGGTGGCTCTCCACACCAGCCCAGCCACCCCTGTCACAGCCGGCGTCTGGGGCCGCCCCGTGTAATGGGAGCACTCAGAGGAGTCGTTGGAGTGGAGGTAAGAGGGGCCAAAGAGGGGCCAAAGAAGACGTCAGTCGCATTAGATCGGGGAGTGCAAGACAGCGGGGGAGGAGGTGGGGAAGGGGGGGGGCAGCACTGGCCAGTGCCCAGAAACAGACAGTAACCGCAAATGTCAGCCTCCATTTTTGACATAACCCTCCCTCTCCTTCCTCTCCCTCTCTCTCTCCTTCCTCTCCCTCTCTCTCTCTCTCCCTTACTTCATCCCATCTCTCAGGCTGCTGAGGTGAGGCCGTCTACAGAAGGGCTGGCGCGGTCCAAAAAATAAATAAACAAGTGTCGTGAAAACTGGATGAAATGTGTCTGACAGTATGCCTTCTCACATCCTCGCCAGATAAAACAAACAACAACTGGAAAGACCAGTTTTGAAAGCATACGAAAGATAAACATCGGCGCAGTGAACCCAAGGAGGGGACTTCCTGAAACGCTGAAAAGGCCCTATCATCCAAATAGTCGTAAAAGTGACCTACGTTTTAGTTCAGGCTCTATCAGTGGACACCCACAGGGACTGACAGGAGGGGGTGGGAGGGGGGGTGGGGGTAGGGTTGGGGGGGGGACAGCTCCGCGGGAGTCCGACGCCCACCTGCCTCAGTCTTCCACTCCACCTCACAGCTATCCTGCTCCACTGTCACAACCAATCATACTCATTTTGGGATGTTCAAATGACTGACGTCTGCTCATAGTCACACCACCTTTGTCTGTGTGGGATGATACATGTGTTAGGATACACTGTAGATACGGTATGTATACCTATATAGATACAGGCCTATGTAGTTGTGTCTATCTGCATGTACCTGTCATGTGTCCCAGTGCCCCACTGTAAATGCCAGAGTACTGACTGATGTGTGCACAACCTGCCGTGTGCTGTAGCTAATGTGTATTGATGGTCACCGGAGAGATGACTGTAGAGGGAGAAGACTGTGCTATCAGATCAAACCTGCGGGTTGAGCACATGCACACAAGCAGCTCTCTGGTGACTGTGACTGCATTGCAGTACTGAGTTATTGGCCAGAAAACCAAAGTTAACTCATGGACAAATGTAACATCGGGATGCTTAGGTTATGACTGCTTAATACACTTTGTCGATACACTTAAACGATGATATTCTACAACCTCCACTCTTGCATCTGTATAGACTTACCGGATGGGCAATGCATAAGAGAGTTAGAAAGCCTGCTTTCAATAATGACATTGTAGGATGTCTGAAATAGCCACATTTTTCCTGTTAACAACCCCTTTAAATGAATATACCTGGACAGGATTATAACCAAATACGTTTTTAACATGATGAAGTCCAAAACAGGATAGACCTGTGCCATTATCTCGATATCAAAAAACAATACTTTGACATATAGCTGTTTTTTTGAAAGGACCGATAGCAGATGTAATGGATTAGGCTTGGTTCTCTCTGTGTTCACTTGGCTAGGCCTGCGCGTGTGCGAGCACGCGTCCCAGAGAGGAGTGGGAGAGGGAGGGAGAGATCAGCCGAGCCAAGCAAGCCACCAGACCCCGGAGCCGAAAAAGAAAAGAGAACTTACGCAAGATAGAAATCAGCGATCGGATCCCATTAAATGATATATCGGCTACCTAAGTCCAAGTGAGGTTCGGCCGATGAAGGCGAGCGGCGTTTGCAGAGGCAAACCGAGGGGTTTAGGAACTCGGTGGAAACAAAACAACAAGAGCGGAAAATACGGGATTTGAGAGTGACAATAAAACAACACTCCCAGACAAGTGGACTGGTGCCTAGGGAGCAGGCAGAGCAAAGAAAATAGGAAAATAATACAGCACCTGCCTCTCCCTTCGGCTATTTGACTAGCCAAAGGTTGTCAGTCAATTCTGCCGGTAACTTCTAACTCAGGAAACAATGAAGACCTAGAAAGGCAGCGAGAAAGAACTCATCAAGTGTCCGAAGAAGCTAGCTAGCAAGCTAGCTCCGCTAGCGAGCAAGCCTGGGCATTTGCAGCGAGAAGCTAGGCAGAGCTAGCTTCCGCTAGCCAACAAGCTAACGTCAGCTTGAGAAACGTGTTGTTTTCCTAACAAACTTTTGGTGCAGTTCTCGTAACTCAAAACAGTGAGGGAGCGTAACAGGGCTAAAGGGGAAGGGCAGGTTCCCTTCTTGACTTTTCTCCCCCTCTTCTCGTTCATCTAAAATGATGGCTGCGGAGGTCAGCAGCGATGAGACGGGTTCGGTCTCTGCAGGGACAGGGGTGGCAGGCAGCGGAGGCCCCGAGACAGCCCATTTTCCGTTTTATCCCAAACCGAGCAGAGTGCGACTCCCCGATTTGGGACAGGGAACAGGATCTAACCTCCTCCACCCGTCGAACACCTCTCCAGACGCTCTCATCGACATGAGCATGGGTTATTCCGTATCTGGAGGAGATACTACCGGACCAGGACTATCCGTTACAGGGAGTGGCGGACAAGCAATTATTCTAGGAACAAGCTCAGGGACCGGTGGTTCGATATGCTACTCTCCAACCTCCGAGGGACACGGCAGCCGGATGTCACCCACCTCGGCTGGCCCAGACGGGCCTACAGTCTTCCCCCCACTGCCACCGCCGCCTCCACCACCCCCAGGCTACGGTGGGCTCGGCACCGTGGATGAAAGCGACTTGCAGGATGGACCGGAAAACGAGGAAGAAGAGGTGGTGTTCCCCCTCTCTGCTCCGCCCACGAACCAGTAAGCGCATATAACTACTATTACTAGGAGTTCTGAATTGCTCTGTTCCATTGTGTTCTGTTACTCCACACCTACCATTCATCTGAGTGATGTCTTGACTTGGATCCATTTCCTTCCTGACATGTCCTTCATCAAGTTCTATTCAACTTGTTGACTACAAGAATATGGCCAGATATTGAAGTGAAGTGACGTATTTTCAAGTATGGTTACCCATACTCGAAATTAACCCTCTGCATTTAACCCATCCAAGTGCACACACAGCAGTGAGTAGTGAGCAACTGCACGCACACACAGTGAATATACACCTGGAACAGTGGGCAGCTATTGCTCCAGCGCCCGGGAAGCAACAAGCCCGACTCCCGAACCATCCCTAACCACCAGGCCACGACTTCCCCTATTGTGGGGTTACTTTGGCTGAAGGCGCTTAGTACAGTACGCCACACAAGAGTTACTCTGTAATCCTTGCCTTGCTAATGTGGACTTTCACTTTACATGACTGTGGTATCGCACAGTAAAGTTCGTTTGGCAGTCCTGCTGATTTACAACTCCAGATTAGTTTTTGAATCGATTGCACTTTAAAGCAGGGCTGCGTTGTCTACCTCTATCGACAGGAGATACGTTGGGTTCTTTCACCATGTTTTAAATCATTTATACCTATTCAATAGTTGGACGGTTGGAGTTAGATCAACGTGTAGGCCTTGGCTGGGGCTGGGTCTGTGCGTCTGTGTCGGTGCGTTTGTCTGTCTGTGTGTCTCTATGTCTCTGTGTGTCTGTGTGTGTCTGTGTGCCCGTGTCTCTGTGTGTCTCTGTGTGTCTCTGTGTCTGTGTGTGTCTCTGTGTGCCTGTGTCTCTCTGTGTCTCTGTGTGTCTGTGTGTCTCTGTCTCTGTGTGTCTGTGCCTCAGTGTGTCTGTGCCTCAGTGTGTCTGTGTCTCTGTGTGTGTGTGTCTGTGTGTCTCTGTCTCTGTGTGTGTGTGTCTGTGTCTCTGTGCCTGTGTCTCTGTGTGTCTGTGTGTCTCTGTGTGTCTGTGTGTCTCTGTGTGTCTGTGTGTCTTTGTGTGTCTGTGTGTCGCTATGTGTCTGTGTGTGTCTGTGTCTTTGTGTCTCTGTGTGTCTGTGTGTCTTTGTGTCTCTGTGTGTCCGTGTGTCTGTGTCTTTGGGTCTGTGTGTCTCTGTGTGTCTGTGTGTATGCAGGCATGTAAGAGAGAGCATGGAACTCGTTTGTCACAGTCTCATTAGAGAAGTGCTGAGCTTTATCATTTGTGGCCCCCCGCTGTGAGATATGGAAGTGACTGGGGCTGGAGTGTGGACTCAGCTCTTATTTTAGGAGCTCCATATCTCCCTGTCAGATTGCAGAGGAAGGGGGAAGGCCGGGCTCCTCCCTCGCCCCTCACAAGTGATGAACGGCTCCCCTGGATGGAGGAGGCTGGCCGAAAGCCCCCCACAAGCCGCTCTGCCAGCCCCCCTGCCCTGACACACAGGCCGTGCGCTCCCGCCTTTCCAGTCGGTGACTTTCCCCAGGTTTCTTCGCATTTGGCTGTCATCCTCCCCTGCCCTCCCCCCATCTTCCCCCGTGTAGGAAAGGATGCTGATCACCACAGTACCACGTCTGGTTGTACCGTTAGTGTTCACACGCGGCAGCGGGAGCCTGGCATCTCTCTCCGTTCGCTGGCCAAAAGTGTGTGTGTGTGTGTGTGCTTGTGGGGTGAATGTTTCCAGAACTTGCCAGGCTGATGCTGCCCCGGATGTGCTGTTGTGGTGTTACAGGGCTGTCGCAGGGCTGTCGCAGGGCTGTCACAGGTGCAGTTTGGTTTGAGGGCAGCCAAGATAAGGTGGTGGTCAGGACCACGATGAGTGTATCGTGCACCGTGCAATTTGCCTCACAACAAGTCGTTTGTTTTCAGGTGACCTCGTTTCCAATCAAAAGCAGCATAGCCTGTGTTGTTTTAGCCGCAAATATGTTGTCACTTTCGTTGTCGGCTTATGTGAACGTACAAAGAAATAACATTGCTACTGCACGTTCATGTCTGCTCACGTAGCAAGACCAACCTGCATCGTGCCAGTATCTATGGAGTCCTGGTCTCCACACCTATATGCAGCCTTTGTTCTAGCCGGCTCTTCGCAAGTTGGAAGTTGCTGCCCACGGGCCCTATCTGGCAACTTCCACAGCCGGACCTCCTGGCTTCCCTTCACAGGCGGTGTAACGGACACCCCTGGAGGACAGCGTTAACTTGCAAGGACCCCGCCCCTGCAGTGGAACGCTGACCCAGTTAAGACCCAGGGTCTCCTGCTAGATCCAGTGTGACAGACAGGCCTGCTGACAGGAGCCTGGTCTGGGAGCCTCTCTGAAGAAGCGGCGCTGGCCCTTAGATGATGCGCAATTGGATTTTACTGGGAGACAGACAGGCAAGCGCTCCATGCCTCCCAGCGCTATGTGCTCGAGTCAGCCCAGACTGAGTGGACTTCACGCCCCAGTGGCAGAATCAACCCAATGGGTGCTAACGTATGATTCGTGGACTGATACGGAAGTTTTCTCTGAGTCTGTCCAAGCCCGCATATTTGTTGACGTTAAGAATAACTGGCCTCGCGACGCTGGGTGGCTGTGTTGAGAGTGTAATTCCGCAGGCCGAGAGAACCAATGATGTTTTATCGGTTAATTCGGTCTACGAAAGTGCTAAAATTCTTAATAGTTGGTTTGAGGCGGATACCGGCTTAGGGAGGTTTATCAGATGGATTTGTAGCTGCCCCCTGTATTCCCCCTGTGGGTTGGTTAGTAAGAACTTGGGAGGTCACGCTCTCAAGTCCCGGACGTGTCGAGTTTTCCCTCCCTGTCGTGTTAGCATGCGCCCACAAGCAGCGCAGGGAGAGCCAGGTGTCGGCAGATGGAAAACATTGCCAGAGCTGGAAAGGGATTCCTCGGCGCCCTCGTCCAGAGAGTGTGACTTTGTCGAGGCTAAACTTAGCGCTGTCGTTGAACGCCCAAGAGTAGAGAGCGAAAGAGAGAAAAGGTCCTGGAGTTAAACTCATTTAGACTTCCCTCGTTCAACAGAGCCTCATTCATGAACAGCGGTTGCGGGGCTGGTTGGATAAGAGTTTCACGACTAACGGCCTCTTAGCGGAGAGTAGAGTAGAGGGGAGAGGAGATGTCAAGTAGCCTAATGCTGCTCCCGCCCTCCCTCCGCCTCTTAGAAAACACCATCCTATCGCCGCAGCTAAAACAAATAGCGCGGTGGGAAACGAGCCGTCGATTTCGAGTTTCCACGAAGATTAGAGAGGATTTTTGAGCTGTAAACGATTTCCCAGAGAAGCAGAGGAAAGGAGGGAGAGGGAGAGGAAGAAAGAAAAAAAGGGGATCTAGTTGGATTTCAAGATTAGCACTCAGCTGTTGGTCAGGACAGTGCGGCTGGCTGAAGTGTTAATTGAGCACCCGCGCTCCCTTATAGCGTTTCTGAGGGACAGGGGGCGCCAGTCAAATCAGAAACGCCGTGAGGGGACGCAGGCGACCTAACCAGCCTTACACCACCCGTCCTACACTGTCACAATGCACTTTTATAATAAAAAAAGCAAGATTTCCAGAACAGGCGATTTCAACTATTAGAATTAGGGGCTTGGAGAGCTATAGCCTAAGCGTGTATTTTCCGGCTCCTAAGTAGATGACGAAATTGCAGCCTTGACAACTAAAAAGCCAGATTGGCTCCTGCCACTCGGAAACAAGATTACCTCTGCTCCCTATAGGCCTGGGCCGGCTTTTCACCGGCCAGGGCGGCGTTTTTGGGCCCCGCGGTCCCTCGTTATCCACGTCGAAAATTCAAATCTTGACCCTGGTCCTCACGCCAGCGACTTTAGTCGCTGACCCTGACCGGTCTAATAACGTTCGCGCGAGGGACACGCGCACCTCTAAGCTGCCGCGTTGCGTTGATGAGGCACAGCTTAGGGTTTCCATGCATTTTCTGCACGTTATGCAATGTCCTGTCATGCCCTCTAATACCCACACTGCCCTGCCGCGTCTCTCCCGTATCCTGTTTTCAAGACTTCTGACTTGCGCTCATTGTGGCCTTTGCAGGATCCTCAGAATGTTCTACAATGGTTGCGACAACAGGGAGTTGAAGGAATTCTGACGGCAAAGATCGGTGCCTAAAGCTGCGTATTTGCATCGTCATTGTAGGCTGACCTAAGTGCGCACTTGGCACTGCAATGCAATGCAAAACTATGGGATGCGGCGGATTGAAGTCTTATCGTGCCAGTAAAAGATGAGCGTTGTACATATTTTGCGCTCGACGTCTCAGAATGTTGTTGGCTGCGTGGCAGGCTGTAGGCTGTTGCAGGATTCGGATGCGGTTCTGGGGATCTTTTCAGAGCGAGGAACGGGGAGGACCTGCGGGTTATCTGTCCTCATTAGCCTTCAGTCGATTCCATCTGATAAGAAACGAGTCATTTATAGGCGTCGTTCCATGTCTCGTTAAAAGGGTCAAAGTCTGACGGAAACCTCAGAGGAATGCGAGAGCGTGGCGTTAAAAGAGGCTGTTTGGGGATAAACGTTGCCGACGTTCTTGTCGTTTGAATAATATCTCACCGTGGTACAAGTGAAGAACATGCCCCCACTCTGCTTTGGATTTCGGGGCCTAGTTTACCAGATCTCAAAATAGGATTACTGATCCAGGATCAGGTCCACACCTGACCACGAGTTCATTCAAAAAGCCACCACTGATTCTAGATTAGATTCTAGAGCACCGACCCTTGACGTAAATACACGCTGCTGTATGGAGAGGCCACAGTTACTGGAGGTCTATAGCGGGGCCCAGACCAGCGAGTGGGATCGGCTACACGCCGAATCTTCCAGAAATGTTGTTTCCCTGCCTCGGCCCAATGCTTGTCTGTCCCCTATTACTGTCACTCCACTCCTATGATGGGGGCAGGGCAAGCTCTGACACTCTGTCATGTGTGAAGAATAACAGTTATTTCACAGCTGCTCCCGCTTGCCTGCCCCTCCACCCCCAACACACACACACACACACACACACACACACATTTTATGTTCCGCTGTGGAAAGTTTGCTGGAAAAAGAAAGAAAGCTGTATCATAATGGGTTAGGGATGTCCCATTAGCATAAGGGTGGGTTGGCGCATTAAGCCGTGCCATGTTTTCATTCGAAGATGTGGTGTTTGTTCATTTACCAAAAGAATGCTGGGGGGGAGGTGGGGGATGGGGGGGTTAGAGTTAGGGTTGAACCGGTAAATGAATCTCAGGGGGAAAGGACGTCACGGCATGGTGCGTTACTGTCCGTTAACAAAACTACAGGTGTCTGTGTGTGCGAGGAACTCTGAGGTCAGCAGTGTGTGGACATGTAGTGAGTCTGTTTCCAAGATACCCTCCCAGCCTGCTCCTAAAACCAGTGTGCTGCACACTGGTGATGCAACGCTTCGTTTCAGGCTCAGAGACAGACAGACAGACAGACAGAGTGAGAGGGAGAGAGAGAGAGAGGAAGAGAGAGAGAGAGAGAGAGAGTGCGAGAGTGGGTGAGAGATAGAGGGGCAGTGAGAGAGAGAGAGAGAGAGAGAGAGAGAGCGAGCAGAAGAGAGAGATAGAGAGGAACAGAGATTAAGAGAGAGAGAGTCATATACTTCCCTGAGTTCCCTCCTGGATAATGCAGAGTGACTCTGGTTTCTCATCCTGAAAGAAAGCAGCTCTCGTCCCTCAGAGCAAGCGGACGAGAACGAAACTGCCGCTCATCCGCTTATATTCCCCAACTAGCGACCTCAACATATGGGAGTCCGGCCCAGGCGCCCCGCTAGCCGGCACTCCCCCCCTCGCGGACGCTGCTCGCTGACCCCCAGACGACAGGGATGACCGCATCGGGACGGCACGCTCAGCGCGCTACGCCGCGCGCGGCTTCAGACTCGCGTCCGCGCCGCTTCCCTCTTCAGAGCGCTCCCAGCCCAGGGTCTCCAGCCCAGCGTTTGTTCCGGCAGCTTCAGCGAGGAGGACGCACCCTGTGAGAGAGCGCAGGAGCTGGGGGAGGGGAGGGGGGGAGTGAGAGAGAGAGACAGACCGGAGAGGAGATGCAGCACAGGGCCAACTCAGAGTAAGTGAACGGGGGGGGGGGGGGGGAGGAGAGGGCGAGCGGCTGGGTCCTCCCTGCGTCTGCTGGAGCCCGAGTCGCTTGTCTCGATCCATCTCAGGGGCTGCTTGTCCTGTCCTGGCTTCTTCAGAGTGAGGCAGCGTTGTGCTCTAAAGGCTGTGGTTTGTTGATTGGTTGGGTGTCGTATCCGAGGATCTGACAAGGGGAGCTTAGATGAAATAGATATCTGTGTTTGCAAAGTTTAAGCAGCTTTTGTTGAACAAGCATTATGGTCTGCAGTGCCTCAAGATAACTTTACAATGTTTAAAGATGGCTTGGCGTGTAATCTGTTTGTAAGTTTTGTTTTCATTGTGAATAAGGAAATTGTGGGGCGATATTGGGGGTAAAAAAAGTAGATTGACAGTTGTGCACTAAAGTATTGGTTGCATTTAACATTTAGTAGCCCAGGTTTGCGAGTCAGGAGCCTGGTCCTCTGGTTGGAGAGAACAACTGAGAGAGAGACTGACAGAGAGAGAGAGATAGCCTGAAAGAGGGAGACTGAGAGAGGGAGACTGAGAGAGGGAGACTGAGAGAGGGAGACTGAGAGAGAGAGAGGGAGACGAAGACAGAGAGACTGAGAGAGGGAGAGGGAGAGATAGAGACGGGGTGCGAGCGCGCGAGAGAGACTGAGACAGAGAGATGATCTCAGTGTCTCCTGGATGACAGCTGGCAGGCCACCTTGGTGCAGGGCTAATGTAAAGCGGGGCGGTTTGGTTTCAGGCTGACGCTGATGAAGAGTGACTCGCCGTCCTCAGTGATGTCCCCAACAAGGCAGCCTTCATCAGGAGCAGAACCAAGGAGGGGGAGGAGACACGGGAGAGGAGGGAGGAGGATGAGGGAGGGAGCGGAGACACGGGAGAGGAGGAGAGAGGGAGACTGAGGAGAGGAAAACTGAGGAGAGGGAGACTGAGAGAGGGAGGAGGCAGAAGGATGAAGGAGGGGGCGGAGATACGGGAGAAGGAGGGAAGGCAGGCATACAGGGAGAGAGGGAGACTGAGGAGAGGGAGACTGAGAGAGGGAGACTGAGAGAGGGAGGAGGATGAGGGAGGGAGGAGAGACACGGGAGAGGAGGGGAGAGGGAGACTGAGGAGAGGGAGACTGAGAGAGGGAGGAGGCAGAAGGATGAAGGAGGGGGCGGAGACACCGGAGAGGAGGGAGGAGAATGAGGGAGGGAGCGGAGACATGGGAGAGGAGGGGGGAGGATGAGGGAGGGACAGAGACAAGAGAGAGGCAGAGCACATGGGTGGGAGAGGGGATCCCTTTTTGATCAAGCGTCCCCCAACAGATTCTGCTCTCAATCTCTGAGATGTTCCAGGTCTCACTCTCTCTCCTTCTCTCCCTCTCACTCTTTGTCCTTCCATTCCTTCTGGACCCCGCCCGCCCCGCTCTTCCATCCGTCGTTCCCGGGCTAAACCCACAGACCGCAGAGGTCATGTCCTGGGTGCCCTGCAGGCACCAGTCTGCTCACTGGAGCACACGAGCAGGGACAGAACACAAGAGGATTGGAATTACTGTCGGATGTCTGGATGTGGCATCCAACGTTTCTTATATTATACTTCTGGGTTGACAAAATGCCAGTCAGACTTATTTCAATTGTCCTGTATTGCCATTCCCTGGCATTATTTGCATCTATTTCCATTCAAAATAACCATCGTTTGATTTCCTTGAACGTGACTTTGTGATGGAAGGGGAATATTCTGGGGCGAGTTGAACAGTTCTGTGTTGGCAGAATTTGTCAGGTAGATATTTATACCGAAGACAAGGCAGTTTTGTCCCTGAAGTACCGGCGCCATTTCCGCAGAAAGCAACATTTCTATAATCCAGCCAATACAGCAAGTCTGCGGACACTGGCGTGGACGGGGAGCGCGTGAACGGCTACATCCAGGGAACAGCCTGAGAGCGTACGCAGCCAGCAGCTATCGCCTCAGGCACCAAGGAAGGAGATTTGAGATTGACCACAGCAGGGGATCTATTTGCATATTAGCCGTGAGCGCTTTGTTGATCGTTACGCGGAAACTTGTTTAGGCTGATCGTCAGGCCAGGTGTGTTTTTGGCGGTCGATCCTGTAGCTTGTTAGACAACCAGTTTCCGTTTGTCTCAGATTCACCTCTTCTCCGCCCCGCCCCCCCCCATCCTAGACAACCTCCCCCCCCCCCCTCTACAGCCAGCCAGACGCTGTCTGTTGATGCTGTGTCTGTAGAGGCTGTGTCTGTAGAGGCTGTGGCGGTGGGCTTTGAAGTGCATCACCGAGCCTGTAGCTGGGCGGAAGCCCTCTCGACGCGTCGGTAAGCGAAAATAGCTGGCTGTGGTTTCCTTCCTCCTCCGTGCTGAGGCGGGTACCACGGCTTCCTGAACGTAGGCCCAGACACGCTGCTCGGAGGGGAACGCAAGCCTGCAGACTGTGCACGCGTGTGTGTGTGTGTAGGGGGGATTCTAGGGCTGCCCCCCACACACACACACACTCCACACTCCACGCTCCACAAAACTTTTACAGGTTGTCGATGAGACCCGGGGCCTCAAAGCCCCTAGATGCCCCTGTCTGTCTACACCTTCCCTTTTGGCTTGGAAACGTTGGTGTCGTCGAGCTCGAAACCTTTCACTTTTCAAACAGCTCCACCCTTACTCTCACTTTTCGACTCTGCTGCTCGAAACTTCCGTTCCTTGATTAGCAGCTGCGCTCACCGTACTCACCGCGAACGTGACACGAGCCGCGCTCCCGGCACCGAGGCGCGTGGCCCCCCGCGCCCCTCCCCTGTCATGCACCGACACGACCAGGCATTCCTCAGCAGGAGAGAGCAGCACCGGAGGGATGAGTTCATCCCTCCCCCCCACCCAGCCCTCCTCGATGCACCAGCCAGGCTTCTCACCTACGTTGTCCAGAACCCGCTGGGCTGGGCTGGGCTGGTTGCCACACAGGTTGCCGTGTGGCGGTTGTTGTGTACCTTTGTACTGCACCGTTGCCTGGCGCTGTGCTGGTTAGGTGTGTGCGTGTGCAGCCGCTCACGTGTGTCAGGCCTACAGCTTGACTCCAAGCTGGTTTCTAGTGAGCAGGGTAGTTCAACGTTTGCAAAAAAACGGGGGGAGGAGGGAGGCACGAGGGGGGGGGAAGGAATGTTTATCTTACCGGTTGCTGCAGTGGAACCTTCACGCAGAGCATGCAATTTCGAAACAAGGACAATCATCTTGGTCCAGTTTTCGAGATGTGTGCCTGCAGGCCTGCAGCCCAACTGATAACAGTGCAGGATGCCCAGCATTTAAACCCAGTTCCTGGACATCTGTCCGGACCGGCCCGGCCCAGCCCGGCTCCCAGCTGGCCGGCCCAGCACGCACACACACACACACACACACCGCAGGGAGAACCCCCTCCCTCCCCCGCCCCTCCCCCTTGAGGAAGCAGCCTTCTGCTGGCTTAGCGTTTCTACTCATCTCCCCCAACTTTCCCCAGCAAATCTTCACGGCGCTGCAGGAGAGTCAAGCTCTTTCCAGCGGTTCAGTCTCTTGTTTACAGTGTGTGTGTGTGTGTGTGTGTGTGTGTGCGTGTGTGTGTGTGTG